>OZ021728.1:26021254-26056254 GCA_963978545.1 Linyphia triangularis
TAACAAGAACAACAGCAGCAACAACAACAGCAACAATAATAATAATAATAATAATAATAATAATAATAATAATAATAATAATAATAATAATAATAATAATAATAATAATAATAATAATAATAATAATAATAATAATAATAATAATAATAATAATAATAACAACAACAATAACAACAAAAATAATTACAACAATAACAATTACAATATCAATAATAATAATAATAATAATAATAATAATAATAATAATAATAATAATAATAATAATAATAATAATAATAATAATAATAATAATAATAATAATAATAATAATAATAGTAGTAGTAGTAGTAGTAATAGTAATAATAATAATATAATAATAATAATACTTCCAACAACAATAATTATAACAAAATTTATAGCCAAAATGTTGATGCTAATTATAATTGTTAGAGTTGTGGTAACTCAGCCTAAGCCGGTCCCAAGCCCGGTTGAAAAAGGAGGAGGGTGCCTAAAAGCTGCCTTGGCATAGTCTGTTACTACCCTGACGATCTGCTGATGGTCGAAAGACCTAGGTAGATAAGACGGATGTGACAGATGAACGGCAACCAAAATCCAAGGTGTGGATACCGTGCTTAAGAGAATGTGAATGTCACATGGCAACCAGGGTTAAAGGTTGTCTCTAACGGTTCACCTCGTGAAGTGGCGAATCACGTTGTATTTAGCCTTCCGCCTGCACTGAGGGTCCATACAGGTGGTGACTCAAACTTACCCTCAGTCCTTGATAATATATGGGAAATAAGAAAAAACAAAAAACCGGCGGGTCAAACCGCAATACAAGTTTGGAGCAACCCAAACCCAGCCAAAGTGGACCTGGCTCTTCTGAGTCAACCACTGAGGTATGTGGCGAAGTTGTTCCAAGCACCAAAACAACTGTCGATAGTGGTCCCTCGGGGCCCACGACAAGTAACCAACCATCTGTCGATAGTGGTCCCTCGGGGCCCGCGACAAATCTAACCGGAGACTCCCTTAGCTCTCTACCCGAATGGTCATCTATGACGCGTTCCCAAAAGAACAAACATAGAAGGCAAGTGGCTCGTCAGCGTCTTAACGCTGAAACTGGAGTTAACACTGCACAACATCGCAGTACAACTCCAGCGGGTAAAAGAGGTAGGGTCAGTGAAACCACCCCTTCCCCATCTACAGGTGCACAGGCTAAAAGACCGAGGACGGCTGAGTCCCCATCCTATAGCCAAGCTGCTACCGGGGTGAAGATGGCTATCGTCCGTGATAACTTCCCGGACGGCACCTTGTCACCCGATGATGCCCTGATCATTCAAGGTGACATCAATAAGGTCATTGACACAGAGGATGTCGCCCGGGAGGCCCCCCAGATTTTAAATTCGGGTGTGCTAAACGGTGCTTTGATGATCCTCTGTGCCAATGACTACACTGTTGCTTGGCTGGTCAGAAACTACGAAGGTAGGGCCATAAGCAAAAATCTAAAGGTCCAGGTGAAGAAGGCATCGGACCTACCGAGACCCGTAAAGATGGCTCTCAAATCCCGGGATATACTCACCACAGATGGGGAGGTCCTGCTCAGGCGAATTGCCCGCCTGAATGCAGGCCTCAACACTGATGAATGGAAAATCCGGGAGAGAAAAATCGTCGGTGATCATGCATACATCAGATGGATCATCGAGATGGACCTCAAATCCTCCAAGTTCATCAGGGAGAAGAATTTTGAGATCTTTACGGGGAGCTTCGGTAAAGGTTTATTAAAGATCATCAGCGACCCTAATGTTGCTCGTGTGTCCCCTCCGTCTGCTGCTGTGGGTAAACCACTGGCGGAATCCAGCGATGTGGCCCAACAGCCCGCGTTGGAGACCGCCGTAATGAAACCTCCTGTTGAATCCGATGATGTGGTCGAAAGGCCCGCATCGGATGACGCAATGGAGGAATCATTGGCACCTTCGGAGAAGGACGTACGGTTAACGTCTACGCAACTAGCCACTGATGATATGGAGGTCGTTCAAGATCCAACGGAAACGACCCCATCAGTAAGTACTGGAGCGGAGGTTCAAAAAACCCCATCTCCTTCTAGTCCTATTAGTGATTCTTCTGGATCACTATATAAAGTTTTTGGCGATCTCGATTTCTCAGATTCGGGATCCGATATTACAATTGTGTCTGTTTCCCCCACTAAGGAGGACACAGTACTAAAAGAGAAGGAATCTTCTGAGTAGGGTAACAGCTTTATTAATTTTAATTCATGTCTGAAACCCAAAAGAAGACGAGCAAAACCATCAAGGTTGCTCAAATTAATCTTCATCATAGCCGGTCAGCAACTGCTTTAGTCAATAAAAGACTGGTAGAAGGAAGGATAGATATTGCCTTGATACAGGAACCCTGGGTCAACAAGGGTAAAATCCTAGGCCTAGGTAACTGTGGGAACCTATTCTTTGATCGCTCAAGTAGTAAACCGAGAGCTTGTATAATTACAAATAAAAATATTAATGCTCTTCTTATAGCCGACCCACTGGATAGTGATAATGTAGCTATCAAGTTAATCAGCGAAAATGGAGATATTACTTATATTATGTCAGTTTATCTTCCATACGAGGATGAAATTCCTCTAACAACCTCAGCCAGAAGCTTTGTTGAGCGTTGCTCACATTCTGGGATGAAGGTCATTGTGGGTTGCGATGCTAATGCACACCACACCATTTGGGGCAGTACTAACTGCAACAAAAGAGGTGAGGATCTAATTGAATTTTTCTTAAGCAATAATCTGTATATCCTCAACACTGGTAATAAACCAACATTTGTTACTAGCAATAGAAAGGAGGTTATTGACATAACCTTCTGTAATAATAAAGCAGTCAACTGCATACAGGATTGGCATGTTTCTGAATGTATTACACTATCAGACCATAAACTAATCCAAATGTCCATTACAGGCCCTGCACTTATAACTCAGCAGGGAAGGCGGAATCCCAGACACACCAACTGGGATTCCTATCGGGAGGACCTTCGGCTTCTCCTAGAAGGTAAGAGCTTTAATTTTCCTTCACTGGTGGACCTGGAGCTGGCGGTTGACTCGGTACAACGGTCCATCCTCCTAGCCTACCAGTTAAATTGTAAAGCTGTCACGACTGGGATACCAAGGCGAGTTCCTTGGTGGAACAAAAACCTTAGTGCATTGCGTAAAACCTGCAGAAAGCTCTTTAACAGAGCCAAAAAAACAGGCGAGTGGTCAAAGCATAAAGATGCACTCACCAGCTATAATAAGGCCATTAGAAAAAGTAAAGAAGATTCGTGGAGAGACTTCTGTGGCCAGGCGGACAATATGTCCAGTGCAGCTAGACTGACCAAAATCCTGTCAAAGGACAGTCAGTGCCAACTGGGTTCCATCAGAAAGGATGATGGCACATACACGGAAGATGGCAAAAGTACACTAGCAGAAATGCTTAGAGTACACTTTCCTGACTCCACAGTCGCAAACTCAAATGACATGCCTGCCATTCCCAATCTTACACTATCACGTAGTAAAAAAGAGGACTGGGCTATGGCAAAGAGTATAATTACTCCAAACAGAATTAAATGGGCTATTAATTCGTTCAAGCCCTTCAAATCACCTGGGGCTGACGATATTATACCAGCTCAACTCCAACATGGCAAAGATATTATTATGCCACACCTATGCAGAATCTTTAGATCATGTATAGTATATGGCTATATACCACATGCATGGAGAACCTGTAGAGTTATCTTTATACCCAAACCAGGAAAGTCATGCTACAATGAAGCCAAAGCCTTCAGACCTATTAGCCTGACTTCTTTCCTCCTTAAGACTCTGGAGAAATTGATTGACAGGTATATCAGAGATGAGGTTTTAAAAGCTAAACCCTTATCGAGATTTCAACATGCATATCAACCTGGGAAATCTACAGAGACTGCCCTATACGACCTTATTACGGTACTAGATAGGGCAGTCAATGGAAAGGAAATAGCCATGGCGACCTTTCTGGATATTGAGGGGGCTTTTGATAGAGTCCCAACGAATGTAATCAACAATGCCCTTCTCAAAAGAAATGTTAATTTAAGCGTATGTACCTGGATTAAAAATATGCTTGAAACCAGATTGGCTCAAGCCTCCTTTCTGGGAGACTCGCTCACTGTGGAGAATTGTAAAGGATGTCCACAAGGAGGAGTGTTGTCACCACTACTATGGAGTCTGGTGGTTGACGAACTCTTAAACAGAATTAATTTTTTGGGCTTGCATTGTCTAGGCTATGCTGATGACATAACACTGGTCGTAAGAGGTAAATTCCAGAATACTGTAACTGACCTCATGAGCACTGCTCTAAAAAAGGTAGAAAAATGGTGCAAAGAGGTAGGTTTGTCGGTTAACCCCAACAAGACCAACCTAACAGTGTTCACTAGGAAAAGAATACTTGATATGCAAACCATAAAATTCTTTGGGAAACCACTTGCATATTCAGAAGAGGTTAAGTATTTAGGGGTTATCTTTGATAAAACCTTGACATGGAAGCCTCATCTCCAATACTGCACCAACAGAGCCAAACGAGTGTTTTGGGCCTGCAGACGTGCTATTGGAAACAACTGGGGCTTGTCACCAAAAATGGTGCTCTGGATATATACTGGAGTGATTACTCCAATGATATCTTATGGGGCCATTGCCTGGGGAAATAGAACCCATAATGAAACTGTGAAAAAAGAACTCACTAGTTTACAAAGAATGGCAACCATTTCAATTACAAATGCAATGAGAACTACTCCCTCACAGAGTCTAGAAATTCTCCTAGACTTTCTACCACTACACAAACAAGTGGAATTAGAGGCTGTTTTGTGTTCACGACGGCTAAAACTCATGGGTTTATGGAAAACATCCTATGAATTACCTTTGTTTAAAAATATTCAAACACAGGTAAAAGAACATCCATGTTTAACTATGAGTTCTGACTGGATGTTAAAGCAATATTGCTTTAAAGCCAAATACAATATCATCTTCCCGTCCAGAGAAAACTGGAGATTTCCCTCCAATCTGACTAGGAGAGGAGATGAAATTTGGTATACAGATGGTTCAAAGACATCTTATGGCACTGGCTCAGGTGTCTTCTGTCCTAACAGAAAAATAAAGCTTTCTTTCTCTCTGGGCAAGTTGGCTACTGTATTTCAGGCTGAGGTTCTTGCAATTACGGCATGTGCCTACAATTGCCTAGATAGAGGAGTTGTTAAGAAGGTCATAAAGATTTTCTCTGACAGCCAGGCTGCACTAATGGCTTTAAAGAGTCACTGCTTTACCTCTAAAGCAGTGTGGGAATGCCACAATGCACTTGTAAACCTAGCTGAGGGTAACAAGGTTTCTCTTCTCTGGGTTCCTGGTCACTGTGACATTGAAGGTAATGAAATGGCAGACCAATTAGCCAAACAAGGATCTAAAATATCCTTTATTGGTCCAGAACCTGTTTTGGGTCTGCCCCATAATGCGGTCAGGAAAACTATCAAAAGCTTTTTATTGACTGAATCCTATCAAGCTTGGCTTGAATCTAAAGACCAAAGACAAGCCAAAGAGCTCAATCAACAGTCACCCTGGAATAGATCGAGGGAGCTAGTAAAATTGAGCAGAAAAGAGATCAAGGTTGCTGTAGGCCTTTTAACTGGACACTGCACCTTAAATAGACATCTTAATCTGATAGGTGTTATAGATGACCCACTATGTAGAGGCTGTCGTATGACAGAGGAGAGCTCCACACATGTGCTATGCAATTGTGACTACTACTCTGCCCAAAGATTTGAACATCTAGGATACCATTGTATCGAACCCTGGGAATTATCAAATGTTCCAATCAGGTCTATACTGAAATTTATTTCAGCAACCGGTCTTCTTTAGATCATTAGGGGGTTTCAGTACAATAGACTTAAGTCGCGGTGCTGGTACTCGATTGAGTCACCCCCATTCACAAGTCATAAGTCATAAGTCATAGAGTTGTGGTGATTCTATTATACTTAATACTGCTACTACTATTCTATAACTACTACTATTACTACTACTACCATTCTATAAATGCTACTATTATTATACTACTATTAATACTAATACATCTACTACTAATATAAACAATACGGATAATACTAATTATCATGATAACGATAATTGTAATGGTAATTATAATGATAATAATACATTCTAATACTTATTACTTACGGGCAAATAGTTTTCATATCATTTGCATTTTCAATATTTTTCAGCTGTAATGGAATGGGACAAACGCGGAATGGGTTTTGTTTGCAAATGTCTTTGGTTGAAGTAACTGAAAATAATAATAGTTATAATTTACAATTTGAATTTTTACCTTATTTAAGAGTTAAATGCATGTGCCTCTAATTTTTTTAATAACCTAATGCAATACTTTACCATTCACAATGTCTACCAAACTATATATTAAAAGCTTCTGAATTTTTCTTAACATCTAACAATGATTCCTGTAATTTTAGCATTTATTAAAAAACAACTAAACACACATAATTTGATCGAAAAGAAAACCGCATGCAAGTATTTTACCGAAAGTAAAAATTTTAAAGTATTAAATTTACTGGAAATTTGTATCTTGTTTTTTAGCAATATTTTCCCAAACGAACTTTCATTTTATCGAATTGTACAGATACATTTATAAGGATAAGCACATTGCTCACTTAAAATATAACTTTAGCCACAATTGAATTTTCGACAAAATACAAAGTTATATTACCCTTATGGGCTCTGTCTATTTTGGATGCATGAAAAAAAAAACTATCTTTATTAATTTTTTTTAAAAATTACTGTTAATTTTATTGATATAAAATTGCAAGGCTTAACAAAAACATTCGTAAATTACAAAAAAAAAAAAAAAAAAAAAAAAAAAAAAAAGAAGTGTTGATTTTAACCACTTTTTAGTAGGTAGATGTGCGCTGTTGAAAAAATGTGAACAACGGCCTATCTGAAACAAAAAAGTTGAATAGTTTTAGGTTTAGTGTGACAGTGGCTATATCCCGTACATCTAATATTAATTTATATTCAAAAATAACAAAATGGCTGCAAAAAAAATAGAAAAAAAAGTAAAAATTATTTTTTTTTGTTTTTTTCTTGCGCAAGAGCAATATAAAGGCTATATTGCACTAATTCTGGTACGGGGTATAGCGATAAGTGTACAGAGTATGTGGTTAAAATTTCATAAGGATCACTTTAGTAATTTCTGAGATTTTTTCGACAGCGCACACCTACCTACTTTTTGAGGACTCCTGTTTACCTGGCCTTTGACACTAAAAAAGTGGTTGAAATCAATAACTTTTTTTTATAATTTACGAATGTTTTTGTTAAGCCTAACAAGTTTTATATCATTAAACATAACAGTATTCTTAAAAAAAAATTAATAAAAATAGCGTTTTTTTCAATGATTCAAAGTAGACAGAGCCCTTATTAGAGAATAAAAATTAATAATTAGCTTACCCAAGAGTGGTAAACATAGACTGATTATTAATTTCCACATGGCAACTTCTCTAGTCTATTGTCTACTATCCAGTTGAAGGTTTGAATTTGAATATTAAACATGTATGAAGTAGACAATTCACTATTAGATATGTTTCTGAAGCGGAACAATTAACAACCCTTGGTTTCCGACGATAAGCGCAAGTTCCTGCCGGATATGCTGTAAAAAATATACTATATTTTATAATTCTAACTTAGGGAAAAAAGGCTCTGTTTCAATCAGTTTAAAGCTGACTTAAGACTGAAAAGCGGATTATTACTGAAAGTTAAGAGCTTCACAACCCAATGTATTCTTCATTAAGTGCAACTTTGTGTTTAAAACAGATGGTTACACTAAATAAAGAATATTTTGTTGTGTAAAACTTTCAATTTTCAGTCATACTATAATTGACTTAATGTACGATATTTTGAGGCCTGCAGTTTCCCTCCTTCTCCAATAAACAGTTAAAAAAGTATCAAAAACTTATCTGTATCGGCAAAGTGACTTTTATTAATTTGCCTTTCCTGAATTAAAAAAAAATAAAATATATATATATATATATATATATATATATATATATATATATATATATATATATGATGGAGCAGGTGTAATTGAATATACTCAAGTATTATGTACTTTTAGTAGTAATCCGCAAGCCTAGCAAGTTCGGGATTTGGCGAGCGTTACCGTTCAGGCGAGTTGATTGCGAAGCAATCAACTTGCCTGTTCGGAGCTTGTTCGAAGTGGGTTGGCGAGAGTTAGCGAGCAAGTGACAGAGCCCCCATTTTAGTAATCGAACACAAGTAATTTATTTTGCCTTTAATTAGAATAATTGTACATGGGTGTTTGGATAAGTTTATAATCATATGTTATCAATGAATACAGAAACCATAATCTATGAGTTATTTTTCCTTTTTCAAAATTCTTTGAACCATCTCCTTCATAATATCTTTAAGTGGTTGTCTAATTTCCACTTTGTCAATAACTTCTGCGAAGTCGAGTGCAGCTTCCGGATAACAAGAATTCCGAAGATAATAAGCCCGGTGAAAAACTTCGATTAGAGCATCTTTCGTCAAGATACCACAGTTCTTGGCAACGAACTCAAGATAACATGTAATTGTACAAATTGGAGCTATAAGAAAACATTGTGATATTTAATAAACATTTTTTAGAATCGTAAATAAGTTACACCAGCTAAGAAAAGAAGAGTTTTAATAAATAGTTTAAAGTATTTTGGTTTTGAAAGTATATTTACGAATTAGACTAGAGTTAATATCCATTTACGAGCAAGCATACTATTATGGAGGACAACTTAGTCAAATATAATTATCTAATTTTTATCAGCGATTAACATTCGAACTTCTTCACAACGTTTTTGTGGCGACTACTTAAATGTAGATTTGGAATATTTACTTCAAATTAACCTCAGGTGGCATTGCTCATATTGTATATCTTCATGTCAACTGTAGGGAAAAAAAGTTTGTTCGTTTTTTATATACCAATCAATTTACGAAAGCTCAATAGAAATTTCATACTTTTAAGAAAGTTTTTTTTTTATTTGAAATGTGTTATTTAATAAAATTTGGAGTAAGTAAGACACTAACTTTTCCCACTCTGATAATATGTTCAACTGTACATAATCATTTTCGGTTTGGTCAAATCTTTTATTTGATAACTAAAAATTCTATAATTTCTTGTCTTTAGTCACCTGATGCTTAGTGTAACCACAATATAAAAATAAGCTGTCATATGCATCTGTGATTTAACAACTATTATAATTTTCAAATTATTTGCTGTAAATATTTCTCAAATTATTTTAGAGTGAATGTGAAAAACTAGGAAGTTATTTCAGCTGTTCAGGTTGATTTTTTTTAAATGTGGGTGCTCAAAACTTTCATGTATTATTTCATGTAGACTACACAAGTTTGGATGTGCTTACTTTAAAGAGACTTTGAACGATGTTTTTATTATAAATTTTAGATGAGTTAAATGTGAGGAGGGGCAAATTTCCGTCGACTAGGCTTAGTAAAATATGAGTAATCGATTGATATTTTATGGATAACTACACTAAGTATGGATTACTATACTAAGTAAAAAAATTTACAATACATGTGATAGAGTATATTCTGTTAGACTAATGAAGAGATTAACTAACTCCATATGAGAAAATTTTAAGATATAGATTACTTAAGATGTTATTTAAGAATGATAAACATAGAAAAGAGTTGAATGAGTTAGAAATAAATACATTGGAAATTTTCTTATAGAAAGTTTCTTCTCCATTATTTATAATATGAAGGGGTATGTGGAACTTTAAAGAAGTGCAATACAGAAGCCCAAATCACAAAAAATTATAAAATTATAATTTTGATGAATAATTTGAAATTTAATATTGCAAATAATATTACTTCAGTGTAAAAATGACTTGTGACGAAATATTTAAATTTCTTTTGTTATTACCCATTCTCGGAAAAATGGTAATTTTGAAGTAATAATTTTATTTTACCAATAATTATGTGCTTTAGAATTAAATAATCCCAAGTCAAACATGACTAGTTTTTAAGAAGGGAAATGGAATCCTCCCTTCCTTTGCATTTTTCTCTAACTCTCTATTTGAACTATAGAACTATATCTTCTATACACTCTATTATACAACTATACAATTTTATAGAAACATACAATTCTATCTTCAACCTTTTGTCAAAAAAATAGCTTAATAGAAATGACACATTAAAAGTAACATTTCTCGGTGAGTTAAATGAACATATATTTCGTGGATGAGTGACGATGTCGTATCCAATAACTTTGCGGGAGAATGAATAAACACGTATTTTGATTGGCTAATGTTATTTGAAATTTTGAATTCTTTTTTAAAGATATGTTATGATTGAGCGAAATACTATTACAAGTGCTGCCATTCAAAGCAACCCCACTCCAATAGCACTGTTCATAAGGTTCTGTGATAGATTTTTTCGAATTGACACAATGATTATTCTCTTTAAATGATTTAGAAAGTTTTTTGAGGGAATTGCAATGTTATGGTTTCAAATAAAAGGACAATTTAACACAAAACAAAAATTGCAAAATTTGAACTTGGGCGTTTTGGCTTTGAACCATAATACATAAATTATGTAATAATTGAAAACAATTAATACTTAATTTATTGAAAAAGAAACTAATGCCGATATAACACAATAACAAACGAACATTTTTCGTTATTAATTTTTAAACTAATTCTGAAAAATAGCTCAAATCTTAAACATTTCATATTGCCAATCATTATGTATTTTTTTGAAAATGATATATATCTTTGTGAACATTTAATTAAAAATTTCGATAAAAACAGTTAATTGAATTAAATATTTCTTACAAGCACATTTTAACCGTAGAAAACGATGGCTCTTCATCATCAGGAGTATCACTTAAACTTCGGCCTATCTCGTTTCGGTCTCCATAGCATGTGTTATTAACATCATTGTAAGCACCATCAACTAAACATTGTACATTTTCCATCAAAACTGAAAAGAAAAGTTCACATTTAATTCATATTAGGTAATAAAAATTCAACTGATATAGCATTTAAATATTGTTATATTTCATTGAATTATTTTACTTTATAAGAACAAAATTCCTTGGTAGTGATTCTTGTTCACATGCATTTTTAAAATAAACATCCTAAAAAATAAATGTGCTGATATTTTTTTTTATCATCCTTTTCAATTACATTTCAATTTTTGATCTTCTCAAGTTACTTTACTTAGTTAGTCCTTTTTGTGCCCTTTGGCACATAAGGCCTTCAGCGTATTACGCCAACTCTTGCGGTTTTGCTCAGCAGATCTTGCTTCTGACCAGTTCGTTCATCCATCTGGATCCTTTTGTCCACGACAATTTTTCTCCATGTTAATTTTGGCTGTCCCCTTTTTTTCTTCCATCTTGTGCCCACATCAATGTTACTGCTGGAATTCTCGCCGATGGCATTCGTAGCACGTGACCAATTCATTTCCATATTCTTTATTTGGTGTTGTTTACCAACGGTTCTTGTTTGGTCTTATTGCAGAGTTCGTTGTTTGACATGGTTTTGGGCCAAAAAATTCAGATGATTTTTAGTAAACATCTGTTTTGACTACTATTTAGATTTTTACTTTGTATTTTAGTTATTTCTCATGTTTCTGTTCCGTATAAGAGAATACTTTTCACCAAAGAGTTTAACATACTAATTTTTGTTTTCAACGTTAGATTATTTGATCACCATATCATCGTTACAAACAACACGATTTTTTGAAAATAAACAGGTAAACAAACATGACAAAATATATTTCCCCCCTCCGTCCTTTCTTATAAATAACACATTTCAATTTTGAAACTGTGCATCAATATTTCATAACGTCCAGTATATTTTACTTAGAATTGGTCTCATAAAGTTCAAATAAATGCCAAGTGGTTAAACCTAGTGTTCAGGTATTAGTGTTTGTTCACAGTAAAGCAAGTATACTGTGAGTAATTCCAGCGTCCCTAGTGGACAAATTCGGAATTCATCAATCGTATCTCGAACACTATGAGAGACAGCGAAATTAAATCAACGACAAAGAAATATGACGTTTTCAATTTAGTATGAAGTCCCCAGTAACACAAATACGCTGGTCAATATCGGCTCGACATTGGGTAATGCCGATGTGGACCGTTGTTCACTGGCCGTTGATACGGATCTTGACCAATCTGGCCCACGGCAACTCATTTAATAGAAACTCAAATTAGACAGATTGTATCTGTCTGTGTTATTTATATATTTGCATGAGTATGCTTGTACCCGATGGTTAAACATAGACTTTGTATAAGCATCTCATTAGCGTAGTGTAGACACTAAAAGGATGACCAAATAAGGTTAAGTGCAGATGTGTATTGCTGATAATGATGGATATACATAATTTGATTTTCTTTCGAAATGTAGCTAATAAATGTAGTAATATTTTTCTTAGTAAACGTGTTCCACCTTATAATGTTATTTTTAGTTAAGAAATAAGTAGCGAGATTCAGCTGTGGAATTGATATAACTTATTTACATCATTTCTGCATGTGAGATTAAACACGTACTACAACTAAGCTGAGGAGGCTCAAAACTTTTGAAATTATCTTTTAGTTCAATTTTTAAAATAGGATTGGTAATTACCGAATTTTTACTTCCGAGCCTGACTTTCGATTTAATTTTAAAGTATTTTGCAACTTTTTACCTTATCTGAACTGTGGAACCAGTATTATATGATCAAATTTATGCGAATCTATTACATATACACATAGATTAGGTAAGATAGAAGTAACGTTAATTGTGTGAAGCAAGGAATTCTCGTCGCAAATGTCTGCTATTAAGTCGTAGACGCTCTCGAATTCACCATCGCTTTCGAAAGCTCTTCTCTGATCCTTGTCTCCACAAGTTTCATCGAATTTTCCGAGGCATGCGATGTAATTGATGAATGACTTGGTATCAAAAAACAAAAATATTTTAAGTTAATTTTTGATTGTTTTGTAATACCACTTGGGTTATAAGTCAAATTATGCACTGTGTTTCTCCCGATTAATTTCATCAGAATGAAAATAAACATATTTTAATTCTTTAACAAGAAGAAACGTGGTCCAAAAATATGTCTTTCTTTTACTTTTCCAAAATATGTATTTCTTTTACTTTTCCTCGAATGTACATTTTTTCTTTCAACCAACTAACCAACAAACAAAAAAACAAACAACCTAACTAACTAATTAATTAATTAACTTACAAACAAGCAAACAACGATTGATATTAAGGGTTATGGAAAGGTATATAAAATACTTACGGGCAAATGTTTTTAATGTCTTGAGCTGTGCGAAGATCTTCAACTTTACATGGCAATAGACATGCCTCTATTGGTGTACCTGTACAGATATCTTCCAATAACGCAGCTGGAATTAACATTAGTTTGTGAATATCGACATATTGCAAATCCAAGTTACATTGCGTATTCTAATACAGTCAAACCCCGTTAAAACGAAATCGTTTAACATGAAATCTTGTTTAACGCGAAGTAAAAGCAATTCAATGTACTTAAAACTTAACGTTAGTTTTTTCGTTTAACACGAAATTTAGTTAACGTGAATAATTTCGGCAAATCCATTGACTTTGCGTTTAAGGGTTTGACTGTAAAAAAAAAAAAAAAAAAAAAAAAATAAGTAATTCCTTATAAAAAATATGCATAGTACAAATTTATTTTCAAATGAATTTTTAACAACATATTTTATTAGTGCAACTTTTCTAAAAATTTGCATATATTAGAAAGTTCTTTTTGCAAGCATGTGCAGAGAGTAATGTGATAAGATATCCAATAAAATCCTTTGTGTCTCCCTTAAAATTCATACGCTGAAAGTATCGTCATAAAAGAAGAGTCTTCTAATAGTAAAGTGACCGCTTGATATCTTCTTATAATGTCTCCTTGCGGAAAAGTGAATTGTTAACATCACTAATTAAACACTTACACAAGATATATAAAAATAGTCAACTAACTTGTAGAATTTCTCTAAGCAAATATTAAATACGAGTGCTGCGAATGGGCCACTATCTAATATCTAACAAATCAATTGTGAGTGTGAGACACGTGTGAATATAAAATATTTTAATTACTTTCAAATGAAATTTATTTGCTAGGTCAAAATAAGATTTTCAATCAATTGATATACATTCGTTACTTAATTTATTTTAATTTTAGATAGTGCAAAATGTTTACCGATGGGATACAAAAACAACGCAAAAGTAAAAATCCACTTCATCTTTTAGAAAGAATTTCTTTGCGTCTACAACCAAGCAACAGCACGTGCTTATAAAATATAGCTAAGGTTTTTTTATTTTATTTTTTATGACCGGAACAATTACATCCTATTTGATTACAGCGATATTTACAGGATTTCCTGTCAGATACTATGTTAATTGAATCAGCCCCTCTCTGCATTTGACGTTGTTATCATAAGTCACCTTTAAATTTTACCTTCTAATTTTCTGTAAAGTTTCAGGCAACAGAAGTTACAAATAGTAAGGCAGCAGAATAGTAACAAATATTTTTGTAAACACAGCTCAAAATGTTCTCTTGAAACATGAAAAAAAAAAACAAAAAAAAAAGAAGAAAAAAAAAAAAAACCTTTATATATGTCAATATTTCATAGATATCTCATAAATATGAATGAGAGTAAGCTTTTCCTTTATTGATATAATGCATTTCAAAAGGTAGTAGGCCCCTTAAATTATTCAAATGTTCACCACTGTAAATGAAGAGAAGTTATACTCCTTTTACATCAATCATAGTGAAGTTTTCTCTAAAACTAATCATATTTTAAATTAAGCGAATAATTCAATAAGGTATGAAACTGTTTTTTTTAAGGTTTCCCCCCTTATGCCAGTAATGTCCATTTTTTATGCACTTTTCTTGGAAACTTCTTAAAAAATGAGTTTGATATTTTTTATATAGGTTAAATGGATTTTATACTTAGATTAAAGTGTTTGATAAAAAGCTTATAAGATTTTTTTCTCGGTAAATTTTAATCAATCTTCCCATTTTTTCGAGAAAAACTTCTTTGTTTTACAAAGATCTGGTATTTAAAAAATAAATTATGAATATAACAATTTTTTTTTTACTTCACTTTAATCTGAATTTTATGTACTATAGTTTCATAAAACAAGAAAGTGTATATCGCTACTGTTAGTTAGAAAAGATACATTGAAGTTTAAGATATCACGTTTAGTGAAAATCAAAGTAAAACATCTTTAATAGTTAGTAATTGATAGTTTGCAATGTATGAAGTACTTCTAATTTGAATAGAAAAAAATAATACATTACTAATATTCATAGACTGATTTATGTAAAACTAGCTGAATACCCGTGATTCGCTACGAAATTTTATCATGTGCATTTTAACAATCAAAAGGCATTCATGCATTCCACATCTTGGGTGTTCGATCCCATTTCGACCTCTGAAAATCGAACTTTTGTTTCAAATTTTATAATTCTGACTATTGGAAGTAAGGTATAGGGATATTCTGGTTTAACATAGGAACCATTTTGACCCTTTAAAATTAATTAAAAGAGCTTACTTTTTCTATGTTTCGCTTTGCTGATATTTATACCAAACTATAGAAATGTGACTACATTGGAGGTAGAACTAGTTTGGAACGTTTAGATCCCTTTCGACTTTTTAAAATTATTTAAACGATATTGGAATAGCTTAGTTTATTGGCAGATGTATCAAATTGCAGAATTGTGACTTCTTTGAAAATGGGATATTACGCTATTCCTCGTATCGGAAGTTTCGATCTCTTTTCGACCCTTTAAAACAAGTTAATCAAGATCGCAATTGTTTACTTTATCTATGCTTGCTCTTGATATCAAATTTCAGAGTTATGACACTATATTGAAACTGGAATATTACTCGTTTGGATTGTTTTGACCTTTTTTCCACCTTTTAATATTAGTTAATTTTGTTCTCAATAGTTTAATTTTTCTATTCTTGTCCTTATTGAAATTTTTCTTTCCTTCCTCGTGTTAAAGTTTTAGTGAATATTAAAGCTGTGACTACATTGTAAGTTGGACATTCGAATATCCCTAATTTGGAATATGTGACCCTTTTTCAACCATTTAAAGTTGGTTAATCGCGATCGGAATAGCTTACTTTTTCTATGTTTTTATTTTTTGATATTAGTACCAATTTTCAGAATTGCGACTACATTGGAGGTGGAACATTCGAATTTCCCTAATTCGGAACGTTTGACCCCTCTTCCACCCCAAATTTCTGTGACTAAACGTTTGACCCCATTTCGACCCCTTGAAACTGGTTAATCGACATCAGAATAATTTACTTTTTCTATGCTTGCCCTTGTTGACTTTTGTACCAACTTTCAGAGTTATGACTTAAAAAAAGCGTTTAAGCTCTAGGCCTGTCTAAAATCTCCCCGTATCATGATAATTTCCGGGGAGATGGGGTGTGGGAGGGGGTATAGACCCTCCTACCCATTAAATCATACGAAAGGCAGTTCCTCTAATCAAGCTAAGAAGTATAAAAAAATATGTTGTAAATTCATCAAATAGTTTAGGCTGTAGCCCTGCTAAAGTTTTGGTCTTAACCAGAAGAAGAAGAATCAGAAGGAGAAGAAGAATAAAATTCAGGTGACTTCAGAGATTTTCAAATAATTTTTTTTACCATGTTCCCTTGTTCAATGTTATTAATTATGCTGTTATTTTTCATCTACTCACCCTGGGCAACATGATGGGGGAAAAAATCAGGGTTACAACTATAGTAGAAGATGAGCTGTGAGGGGTCGACAACTGGCCTATGATCTGTCAACATAATATACACTTGAAAGTCTGCCGCTTTGACATTGGACTTGGCGGTGGAACACTGCCGCGTTCCTAAATATACTAATGAATAATAATTTAGTAAGTATACTAATAACTAATAAATAGTTTTTTGCATTATATTCATGTTATTCTTCCTCCACTGTTCTTACCTAGTATATTCTTTGTGATGCTATTTAAAATATCCAAAATTTATTTCCGATGTTGAGAACTGCAGCTGATGATATTTCAAATATTTAGAAACTTAATATTACTAGTTCAAAGTTGTTCTGACTTTTATATTGAATGAAACGAGGTACTTTATCAGGAATTTCTGATATTGGTTTAACTTGTGGTCAGCATAAATTACGAATGAATTTACCAACGATGTCGACTTTTTTCATACGAGCGTGGCCATGTGACCTGTCATTAAGGTTTTCTACTTCAAAATTGCATAAGCGCGTAACATAGTTGCCTTTAAAAATTTATGCTTTTCAGCAATTGGAAAAAAAAAAAAAAAAAAAAAAAAAAAATCGGCTTTAATGATTTTGATAAAAATTGGTATGGCTTATCGGTGTGGTTTTAAAGTGTTCTAAAATATCCGCATTTTTGAAATTAGCGCAGAAATTCGATAAAGGTGTAGAAAGTTGAAAAAGCTTCTTAAACATAAAGTACTGTTCCCTTGAGCATTCTCATCAACGGTTATTCCTCCTCTGATTCACTTACCCGAAAGGATAATGTAATAATTATAGAAAAATATATAGGCAATTTCGCAATTTTGGAGTGTTTTTGTTTTGAAATTGTAAAATATCGCCTAATTATATTAAAAATTAAAATGAAATTATGAAAACGAAAATGTTAAATTATACCAATTCATGTCAAATTTAAAATCGGTGACTAGAATTTGCTTGTTATTGCAACTGCGCAATGTTAAACATCCTTAGTTAATTTTTAATAAATAGCTTATTCAGATTTGTAAAAAATTGGTACTCCGCGTTTGGTTGGCGAAATTTGCGCCCGGATAACGGAATAGTACTAATTTTTTGGTACTCTTCCAAAAAATTTTACCAACTCATAAGAAGTTCAACAATTGATGAACATTTTAGCATCAACAAAAAGTTCGAAATCGTTGATTGGATAATGAGAAGTATTTAAAACCATGTTTTCAACATGTTTCCCAACAGAACAAATAATATTATAAATATAAACGATATAAAGTAAGAATAACCCCAAAAACCAAAACAATGTGAATGATGAATGTATAAGTATAAGAATATCAATATAACTTAACAGGAACGTAAAAAAAATGACATTGAAACACTTTATTAGCAAAATAAAAGTTACATTAATATCAATTGTATCTAGGAATCTTCAAATGTAAACATCTGGTTATCAAGCTTTACGTTTAATTTTCAAGGATTTTGCCAATTAAATCTTTCAAGATTTCTTTTTGTGAATCGGTCATTTTCACTCTTCCAATATCTTTAGCAAATTCAGCAGCTGAATGTCTGTAGCAAAACGTTTGGAGGTAGTACGACCGATGAAGGATTTCAATGGTGATATCTTTAGCTAAGGATCCACAGTTCTTTTCAACGTCTTCAACGTAGCATGTTGGGGTATATAAATGAAAACTGCAAAGAAAATGTTGAAGTAAATAATAAAATATGGTATTGAAATTTTTGCTACGATCGATTTATTACTGCGAATGAATTTTGTAGATATTTGTGGATGTTTCAAACAGTTTTGAAAGTACATTATTTACAATTATTTCAAAAATAAAATTTGAATTGACCACATACAAGACGTTATTTTGAATGGGGTTCTCACTTATTGCAACACTTGTGATATGATTGTGACCAACCCTAATGTATATTTTGAAATTAATTTGAATTTTTTACATGCCCTTATCCATCCAATAGCAATACATATTTCCTTTTCACTCGAACATTGGTTTTGAATCTGACGTATCTGTGCATAAACTCCAATTAATTGCAAAAGTAAAGCTTTTATGCTGTGGCAACAGTTAAATTGTATTTGGTTAACAAGGACAGTAGACTGAGATTACTTTAGTGTAACTTTAGTCCTTCTAATATCCTTTTTTATAGACCAATGTGTAAATGCACAAAGTGTATTTCAATACTAAGTAATGCAAACATAATAGCGCATCAAATAACTTTTTGTGTCGAAAATCCTTAACCTTTTCTCTCAGTTAATTAGAATTTTTATGAGATATAATTACAAATATAATGGAGTTATGTTTCATAAGTAGTTATCCTATATAAAAGGTATGTTTACTTACAATTTCGAGAATTAATTTTTTTATCATTCCTTGTACAACTCTTAGCCTACTCTTATCTACTCTTAGCCACTATTACTGCCGTGAGTATAGTGGTTAGTTAACAAATGTCAGAATTAATCTAAATGAACCTAATTTCGTGCATATGTTAAAGCGTTGCAATAACTCAAATTCATAACTTGAAATGATATTTATTCATGAACAATAGGTATTTAGACAACACATTTCCTCAAAGCACGCTTAGTTAAGTCAGTGCTGACATCCATAGATTAAAAGCAAAATGTAATATATCATAAAGATATTATAGGATAACCAATAAATCATATTGACACTTTTGATTACTATACAGTATAAAAACTGGCTGAGCATTTGAATCAAGAAATTTTACTTACTGGCATATCATTGTCAGGAAAATGGCGATCTCATGTGCGCGTCATTGCGTCCGATAAAAATGCATCTCTCTATTAGGAACCACCGCTTGACCGACTTGCTATCTCCCCAATTTCCTTCTGTATCTCACGATCCCCCTTATAACTACATCATCAAAACTTCTCTCTCTACGCCATTGGAGCGGCTCTAATCCTTTATGGAATCGCCAACTCTTATTTGACCAATTGGCCAAACCCCTGTTTAAATATTCCTCCAAAAGCTTCGGACAGAAACTTAAGGGGCTATGCACTTGTTGCAGTTTAAACAGACCCCTTAATAAAATTTGTAAAATGTCTGTGGATATACAGCATGACAATTACCAACATCCAACCTTAAACCTATCAGCATAAATGTTTTTGATGGGAAAGTTAATATAATAAAGGATATAAAAACTGATAAGTTGATAACAATGTATGGGTTTTTTGTTTTTAAAACAGTTACAATATTTAGCGTAAAACTGAAAGGTGGTAATCCAGTCACACATACTTTATAATTTTTTTTTAAGTAATGGAACTCGATGATATTTACAAATAATAATTCAACAATTATTTTTATTATTAGCTAATTATTGTCATGTATGTTGAGCTTTTTCATAAAATATTAGGTGGCTAGCGTAAGGGGAGCCACACGTTTCAGATTATTAAATGTAATTTCGAATGACTGATTTCAAACTTATGTTTTGAAAATAATCTGGAGCCTCTTTTATGCTGGCTACCTTGTTTTAAATTGTTTTAATTGTCGTAATTAACGAATAATATAGCTCTATGGTGAAATATACTTACAGGCACGATTCTAAAGCATATCTTGTCGTTTCTTCAACTTCAGAATCTTCAGAATTTAAATATGAGCTGTACGCTTCAGTTGCTTTCTTTTCGTCATTGTAGCAGGCATCGTTCGATCCAATTAAGACTGCGTCTTTTAAACATTTTAAATTTTCCATCAAAACTGTAAAAATATTTATAAAAAATAAATTTCACGAAAGTATTTTAATTTTTTTTTTAGATCATCTAATTAAAATGTTCTTAATTTAGTATTTTGGTGGTAAGACAGTAAAATGTAAGTAACAAAAATATTCTACTCCAATAAATTGTTTTTAGCTAATGTGCCTTTTAGAACGAAGTCTGAAAGTAAAATATTCATTGGAAAAGAAAATAAAGGCAAATACTTGTAGAAATGATTGACAAAGTGAAAGAATTTTACGTGACTTTGTTAATTGTCGACTTTAGTTCTATGTTGAATTACATTTTTTAGAACTAATTTAAATGAGAAGTTTTCTTGGACTTCAAAACGTTTGCAGAACAATAATTTTACATTCTTACGTATTCTAAAATGCAACATTTTGATAGAGCTTGTTAATTAATGAATTAATATAATCGGTTTATTGATTTATTTTATTTCACTTTTTTATACTATGTGAAATGTGCATACCTCTTTTATATAGTTTTATTGCGGTTTAATAGATTTGACAAAATTTGCCATTTTAAATGCACTAAAATAAATCTCGATATGTATAATTTTATCTTTAAAAATTATAACTTTGCTTAATTTACTTTGATTTGTTTTTATAACATAATTATAAATTTGCATAATAATGGCTAATTTGAAAACTAATTCATCGAAAATTATCTGCCAATAATCTCTTCTATAGAAAACTTTAACAGCGTCTGAAAATTCCTCAAACTGATATTTGGTACGCCTTAAAGGAAGCAAATGCATGTATAAACTGATACAAGAGTAGCATAACGAATGAAAAACATTTTTTTTAAAGAATTTAACACTACATTTTGAGCATTCATGATGGTTAAGAAGCGATGTGCGCCAATGAGGAGTCGAACCCGAGACTCCTAGATCAGAAGAAGGCGCGCTACCCACTAGGCAAAAGTGATCACTGGTGTCTAGTTGTCGTATCTGTCATTTGTGCAATAGACCATCACAGTTTGAATATAAAATAATACACCCAAAGTAATCCGCATTCAAGATAAGAATCTTGACCAATCGAGTCTTCCTAAATAATAAGAATATATTATATTTATAACAGTTTTCTTCCTAAAATTTCACGTATAATATTAACAATTGTTGGTTATTTTAGATATATTTTGTTGCCTTTCCAACATTTTCTAATAAGAGTGATGGGGGAAAAAAAAAAAAACAAAAAAAAAAAAACATCATTACCCCTCTTCTGGAAGTGTTTTATTTTTAAAATGGATTTGCTCACTAAAAAGACTTACATTAATTTAAGCCTTTGTAAAGTAATTGTTGATTCCAATCCGTACATTTTTAAATCCATGATACTTTTCTTAGGTTAATCATTGCGAAACCGGTAGAGAAGAAAAAGAGTGAAAAAATAGATGCCAAAGGGTGAATAAATGCCAAAGAGTGAAAAAATAGATGCCAAAGGGTGAATAAATGTCAAAGGGTGAAAAAGTAGATGCCAAAGGGTGAATAAATGTCAAAGGGTGAAAAAATAGTTGCCAAAGGGTGAATCGAAGCAGTTTTGCGGTAAAAGTCTCACTGTTTATGTTTGGTGTTTAGGACCTAGTCTTTTAAGTATTAGAACCTGTAGTGCTTAGTTTTTAATGAATTTTTAAGGAAATGTATTGAGCTTTTTTTTTTTTTTTTTTTTTTTTTTTTTTTTTGGAAAATACACCATTTTTTATTCTTCATTTCGTAATTAAACAAAATGCAAAGAGGGACTTATTATCTCTCTAAGTCTTTAAAAATTGTATCGACCTTTGGGAGTAACTTTGAGGAAGCAACCACTACCAATAGAACTTAGTTGAGAGAAGAAAGTTTATTTCCATAAGTATAAAAATTATTTATATATTTTTGTTTTGTTCTATTTAAAATTTATGCAATGGACAGTACCCGACTTTTTATTTTATTTTTTATTCAATTCTAAATGTTTCGAAAAGGCCATAAACACAAAAATTTCTGCTCAATGCGCTTTTTTTTTTTTTTTTAAAAATTTGCGATCAAAATTACCTTGTTAAACGTTGGCGAGAAAACGATTCATTTCACTGGCATTGAATGCGACGACACGGCTTCGCAAACATCTTGAATTGAAATGCAGCAGTGGAAACCATATTTGCAAGTTTCTCGCAAATCACGCCATCATTTACGGAATGTGGCTAATGGTCTACCAACGCCAACTCTTTCAACGCCAACTATTTGGCAGAAACCTCACGCTTACCATAGAAACTATAGGTTCTCTTTACGTCGCGGACTTTGTTGACTGTTTTGATCGGACTGGTTTTGGCTCGATTTTGAGGTATTTAAATAACTAATTTTTTCAAAGAACTTTTGTTTAAATATTTGGAATCAGAAAAAAATTCTTCATAAATATATACTAATTTCGCTCGCTTTTAAAAAATGCGAGAATTGTCCATTGTGTCTTAAAAACTTTCCAGTAATCTCATTTTAGTGTTATGAATAGGTCAATTTATTGTTCTTAGAGGGATTTTTGTTATAAGTTTTTAGTTGTTTCATTCAAGTGATTTGGAAAAGCCGATAAGAACTCTTCAAGGATAAATGATTTACATTTTATTTTGTTTAATTGATGGTTTACTACATCAAATGGTAAGTACTGACTTAAGACTGTTTTATACGTAAAGTATACATAGAAAGAGAAGAAAAAGAAATGAACTGTTACTTAAATTCTTGTTTTTTAAAATAAAACTTTTATCATCCTTATATTTGTGTTTTATTTATTTTGGAAACCTTGAAAAGGCTTTAAAAAGATAACTTCCTCTTATCATTTAGCAAGATATCTGAAACAAAATTACAAAACACACATGAGTGCTTTAATTGTACCGATTTGGTGGTGAACAGTAGCAGTAAAACATTTCTTCCTTACAGTCAAAAATTAACATTTTTTGACCATAGAGGCTCAATAATTTTCAGCATTAAATGAGCACTGTGTAATAATGTTGCACTATTTAATAATTTGCCTGCAAAAGGACTAATTTTGCTCTGAAATTGGAAATTGCCCCAATTATCCTAGTTTTACGACATTTATATTGGGATACCTTAACTTGGAAATAAGTATTGTATGGAGAGGCTTTAATTGAAAAGAATATCGGACCGTTTAGAGAGCACCCAGTATGTTTCTTCTTGGGACCATTATGAAGTATAGTTTGTCCAGAAGTAAAGTCGTTGTTGTACCTGCGTGGAGCAAAGAAGTTTCATCGCACATGTCTATCACCAATTGAAGGAGACTCTCATACTCTCCTTCCATAGAGAGTACCATGAGAGGCGCATCGTCTCCACATTTCTTGGTATAATTCCCCAGACAGATAACGTTATCTTTCACTTTCCTGAAGAAATAATAATAATAATAATAATAATGATAATGATAATAATATTAAAAATAACAGCAATTATATTAATAACAACAACAACAATAAAAACAAACTGCAATAATAATAATAACAACAAACCCCAAATAATATTAAAAATAATAATAATAATATTAAAAACAACGGCAATTATAATAATAACAACAAAAACAATAAAAACAAACTGCAATAATAATCATAACAAAAACAAACCAAATAGTAATAATATTATTAATAATAATAATAACAATAATAATAATAATGATAATAATAATAATAATAATAATAATAATAATAATAATAATAATAATAATAATAATAATAATAATAATAATAATAATAATAATAATAATAATAATAATAATAATAATACTACTACTACTACTACTACTACTACTAATAATAATAATAGTAATAATAATAATAATAATAATAATGATAATAATAATAATGATAATAATAATAATATTAATAATAATAATAATAATAATAATAATAATAGCATTAAAATTAATAATAATAATAATAATAATAATAATAGTGATAATAATTATAAAAACAACAGCAAACTTAATAATAACAACAATAATAATAAAAAATTAAATAATAATAATAACAATAACAACAACAAACCAAATAGTAATAATAATAATAATAACAACAACAACAACGACGATGCCGCCGATGACGACGATGATGATGATGATACTAATAGTAATAATAATAATAATAATAATAATAATAATAATAATAATAATAATAATAATAATAATAATAATAATAGTAATAACAACAACAATAACAGCAACATTGTAAAAATTATGATGAGGATTTTGATTTCGATAACATAATGGTTAAGTTTGTGGCGATGTTAATAAAAGCGATATTACTAGTATCTACTACTACTGCCTAATACTACTACTTCTACTTCTACTACTAATTATAAAAATAAAAATACAAATAATATTGATGTAATGATAATTAGAATAACGTTAATAGCTTTAATGATAATAATAATATACTCGTATTATTAATACTATCTACTACTACTGTTAACAATACTAATACTTCTACTTCTAATGATAATAATACATATTAATACTTATCACTTACGGGCAAACAGCTTTCACATCATCTGCATTTTCAATCTGTTTCAACTCTAATGGACTGGGACAAACGTCGAATGGACTTTCTTTGCAAATTTCCTCGGTTGAAGTAACTGAAAATAATCATTTATATTTTGCAATTTGAAATCTCCTTATCTTTTTTAAGAGTTAAATGCCTCTGACTTCAATTCCACTGGCCTAATGCAATATTTTACCATTCACAATCATTAATATCTGCCAAAATATTAGTTAAAAACTTTAGAATTTTTTTACATTCAAGAACAGAGATGCTTCTAATATTGGCATTTATTCAAAAACAATTAAAAGTGGAATGTGATGAAGTAATAACGCATTTAAGTATTTTAACGTTTTTGCAAAAGATGAGGGTATAAATTTTTGAAAAATGGTCATGGAGATAATTTTGTAATGCTAGTAATAAACAAGTTATATATTGTTATATATTCAAGTTTTTGAACTATAGAAAGTAGAAAATTTCTACATTTTAATCAATTTTTTATTTAGTAAAATATACAAATGTTCTATTGACAGGAAAGTGTGTTGTTCAATCCAATGACTCAAAAGATTATTTTGCATATCTGTTATGCATAAACTTTGCTCAAAATAAGGATTTTCATTTTAATGTATAGGTTGAGAGTTGATCTTTTAAACACTGAACTATTACAAATATTAGCTTTTACTAAAAATAATCTTTTCTGTATACTTTACGCAAACATTTTTTAAAACAAAATTCATGCTCTACGCTTTCAATCATTCAAAATCCTTATTTCAGAATAAGAAATTATTTTAGAGCTAATGACTTTCCTTTAAACATTAATTTTCAGAGTTAAGACTTGCCAAACTGAACAATGGTGGTTAATTTTGGGAATTTTAAAACGAGTGGTAAATTTGAAATGGCTACTTTTACAAAAAATGTAAGTAAAGGTGAGGCAGCTTTTAATTTAAGATAAAACTCTTTCAGAGTGAAAATAAATATTAGCCGGCTAAAAACTTCAACTTGTTTCTTCAGTAATACTTTCCCAAATGACTTTTATTTTATCAAATGTTACAGATTTGTTCACAAGATAAGCCCCATTCCTCACTAAAATACAATTTTAGAGGCAGTTGAATTTTTCGCAGTATTTTCAAATAAATTTCATTAACTCTTTTTAGAGAATAAAAATAAATAATTAGCTTACCCAAGATTGGTAAACATAAACTGATCACTATTACCCACATGTTACCAAATTCTCTAGTGTACTGTCTACTAATCTAGTTGAAAGAATGAATACGCATTTACATATGTGTGAAGTAGGCAATTCACTATTATATATGCGTTTCTACAACGGAACAATTAGCAATTCTTGGTTTCCTTTGATAAGAACCAGTTCTACCGGATATGCTGCATAAATTATTTCTTTTTCTAGGTGGGTAAAAAAGGCTCAGCTTTTATCAGCTTTAAACACAAGGTCACATTTAATGAATAATATTGTTATGAATTTTCCACAGAGGCAATGATGGCGCAGTTTTTACTAGATAAAACTGTTTATTCTCTCTTCAAAATATCACAAAAGTTATTTCAAGAACAGTACAATTACTATCAGACTTCAACACAAGCTCCAATAAAAGCAACTCCGAATTCAGCGACAATACAAGCTCACTCCAATAGGTAAACAAAGCGTTCAGCTTTTATCAAGTTCCGAAGTCAAACTGAAAACTTTCATGATCGGCGATCTTATATATGCAGGAGCCCGTGAGAAAATTCTTGAAATATCCAGCCAATTCGTCGAAAAAGAAACATATCGAAATTTCTCGATTGCTTTAGGTGTTGCCACCTTTTTCTAACCTGTATTATCGCTGTTAATAAATAAAATAAGATAAAATAAATTACAATAGATTTTAAAATAATACGTCACTATTTACACTATATACAGAAAATTTGTGCAACATTATCTTGTGTGAAGCTCTTAACTTTCAACCACACTCTAATTGATTTTATGCGCAATATTATTTAAAGATTATGGTTTTGTACTGGTCAATATTCAAGAAAACTTGTGACCAATACAGTACACCGTCAAATAACTTCAAGTTACGGTTCACATTTTATCAACATTTTCATATTTGTGTAAAGTAACACGTTAAGTTACTTTACACATTTTGAAAATGAAAATGATCGAGGGGCAAATAAAATGTGTATTTTTTAAAATCCTTTTAATATATGCTATTACCTAACCAATTAAGGCAATATTTAAATAATTTAGTTAATCTAAATTTTGAATGTAAAGACTAATTAAATCTTAATATACTTACTAGCAGATAGCATGTGATGTAATTATTTTTGTAATTAGCTTTGTCACTCTTCAAATTTTAAAAAAATTGGTGCACTTATTTAATTATTATCGATATTAAAATTTCCACCTTCTAAGTATTGCATGCATTCAATGAGAATTACGAAAAGGAGTATGAGTTGTTTCATTTGGGAAGTTTATGTAATATCCATTATTGTACAGTAAGTAAACAACTTAGTAAACACTCGATTCCATATCCTTTGAAGATTTTGCAATAACCCTTTTAATCTTATGGTACATTTAGAATAAATTTCCATTTATATTATTAATTAGTTTCCGATACTGATAAATATACAATTTTTCTTTCTACCTCAGACACTATTTTGACTACTTCATAAGGTTTATATTTGAGATGATTGAATGTGAAATTTATGGTATTTATTTTTATTGTAAGGTGTTGAATTGAATTCAAAAATATTTTTGCTTTTGAACAATATGGTAGTTTTTATGATGTGGGGGGGGGGGGGGGTACTCTGATTAGACGTAAATTTAGAAATTTTAATAACGTATTTAGAAACCACTTGAATATAGTATATATATTTTAGGTTCTAATTTGTTTCATATCAATTTCAGTAAATTTATTCCATAATATAAAAATCTATGTATAAAATATAAGATAATTATTTTATAAGGTAAATCCAAAGAGTTTAAATATTCAAGGAAGATAATATATCTTATTGATAGATTGTAATGCATCATTAAAGATACTTTTGCGACACTTTTGTTTGTAGAAAATATCTACTTGTAAAATATTAAAAAAAAAATATTTTGGAAAAAAAACGTGTACCTTATTGTACAAACACATGATGAATCCTTTTAGAAAAAGGGGTATGCTGAATTTTTTTTTTTCTCAAAAATATAGATAGTGCAATACTAAGTTACATCAATTTTTATAATTTAAAGTAAAAACTTTTCGAATTTACTTTTTTTTTTTTAACCCATTCTGCTTTTTTTCTTTTCCAGTTTTTAATGGATATAGTTTAACAGTTTCGAAAAAATCAATTTTCAAATAAATTTTTACTAGTAGAAAAAATGTATAAAAATGCATTTGTTCAAAAGTAAATCTATTTTAAAGTCTAAATTAATTCAAAATTATTTTATTTCCAAAGTTGTTTTTTAAGTCTTTATCCCAGGTTATCTTTACATGGTTGGCGAGGCTTCGCGAGCAGGGGGCACAGGCCCATAGTAAACTCATTATTTTTGGAAATCCACATAGAATAGTATTCTCAGAACAGCAAAACTCCCGAAAGGTTTCACCTACGATCTTCAACTTTTGCATATGGGTTTTTGGAGGTCATGGGATGTGTCATTAAGGTTTTCGTTAAAATTGCACGAGTGTATAACGTAGCTGCCTTTGAAAAATTTATGTTCTTCAGCAATTGTTTACAAAACAGGTCATAACGATTTTAATCAAAATCACTGTGGTACCTTTTAAAGTAGTTTAAATAATCACACTTCCGAAATTCACGTAGAAATTCAATAAAGGCGTAACAAATTGAAAGACATATATACTCTTCGATTGAGTATTGTACATCAATGATTCTCCCTTCACTGTTTCACAGACCCTAAAGAATAACGTAATATTTATAGAAAAACATACCGGCAATTTCACTTTTTTTTTTTTTTTTTTTTTTTTTTTTTTTTTTGACAATGTGAAAATATTGCATTCTGGCTATTTCTTTCAGTAAATGAATATATGAAAACTAAAACGTAAAATTTCACCAATCTATATCAAATTTATATTCAGGGACTACCATTTGTGTGTAATTGAAAGAAGGGCGGCTTTCCACACCATTAGTTTATTTTTAATAAATATATTATTCAGATTTACAAAAAAGTTTCCAATATGCAATGAGTTCAACAATTGACCAACATTTTGTAGCCAACAAAACAATTTCGAGCACCAATAATGCTATAAGTAAAAACTAATTAAAGTAAGTATTATCCGAAAATATTAAAACTACAACGAAACACTATGAGTTGACAGGCACATAAAGGTATGTTAATGAACTATTTTATTAGCAAAATAAAAATTACCTTAATATTAATTGTATCTGTGGAACTTGAAATCTAAACATCTGGTTATCAATCATTACATTTAATTTTCAAGGATTTTGTCAATGAATTCTTTCAAAATTTCTTTTTGTGCATTGGTAATTTTTACTCTTCCAACATCGCCAGAAAATTCCTTCGCTCCTATCTGCGAGTTGCAAAACGTTCGGAGGAAGTAGGATCGGTGAAGAATTTCAACGGTGGCACCTTTAGCTAAGTTTCCCTAGTTTTTTTCGACATCTTCAACGAAGCATGTTGGTCTATACAAATGGGCACTGCAAAGAAAATGTTGAAGCAAATTTTAAAATATGACATTGAAAATTTTGTTACTGTCAATTTATAACTATTTTTACTTTTTGTAGGTATTTGGGTTCCCCAAATGATAAAATGCAATTGCGGACAAGAATATAATGTGCTGTAAGAGTTGTGCACTGCATACGGCGTTCCACAGTGAAAGCTGTTCGTGATAGAGCAAATTGATCGAAAATAAAGTCATGCGGTACATGGATGCGTCCAGATCGGAACAACTTGCAATAGTACGGTTTTTGATTGCGGAAGGTGAGCGTAATGCGGACATCTGTTGGTCAATGGTGACAGTCTATGACGAGCACTGTTTAGGTTGAACTGACTGTAAAAAATGGTTTTGGACTGGTCGTGGAAGATCCGAAATCGTTTGCCGTCCTTCATGAAAACTTTTACACCACTTGTTTACAGCCGTTCGACCTAAACAGTGCTCCCCATAGACTGCCACCAATCACCGAAAGATGTCCGCATTACGCTCACTTTCCGCAATCAGAAACCGTACTACCGAGCGTTTTTCCGATCTGGATGTATCCATGTATAGCACGATTATGCTTTCGATCAATTTCCTCTACCACGAACATCTTTCACTGTAGAAAGTAATATGCAGTGCACACTTCCTACCGCCCTTTATATCCCTGTTCGGTGGTGCTGTATAACTGCAGTCACTTTGACGCAATCGCACGCGTTCACTTCTCCTTTGGACAACCTAATATTTGTGGATGTTAGAATATTTCTGTAAATAAAAAATATTAAATAATTTTTAATGTAAAATTTGAAATAAATAAATGCTAAACGTTATTTTGAATGGTGTTCTAACATATTGTATCAATGCTTGTGACCAATCCCAATGGTCCTTTAAAAAACAATTCGAATTTTTACAATCCATTATCCAATCATAATGCACATTTAATTTTCCATTTAACACGGCTGTTGAAATTTACGTATAATTGCATAAGCTCTAATTAGTTTCAAAAATAAAGCAATGGAAACAGTTAAATTGTATTTGATTGACAAACAAAAGTCAGAAATTAGTTTAGTCTAATATCTTCTAATCTCTTCTTTTAAGTACAAGGAGGCTAAGATGCATTTTAAAACTAATTAATTTTAATAAAATAGATCAGAAAATAATTTTGTTTGTTTAACATACTCAACTACTTTCTATCAGTTAATTAGATTATATATGTGGGATAATTAAAAAGAACCTGATCCTATTAAATTAAGAATTAAAAATATTGTAAAAAATCTTGCTATTCAAATTGCTATTAAAGTTGGAAAGACAAATAATCTCAAACCCAAAATCCAATCTTTTGTCCTAAACACTGATTCTTGTATTGTCTTCCAGTAATAAAATATACAAATTATTACAAGTTCCAGAAATGAGCTGCTTTTGCGTCAATGCGGATTTACACTATTTTTTTTTTTCCCCTTCACTTTCTGGTTCTTTCACCATATGTTTTTCGTTTTTACGCAAATTAATTTGCTTGTAAGCTATGATGAAAGTTTTTCATACAGTTATTATGGAAGCACATATATTGCCGAGAATTCAGGCATTTGCTGTTGAATTTTTTACAGTTTTATTGGTTTCACATAGACCTTCACAAGTAGTATTGCTATATTTTTTGATAAAAATACTTATTTTGGTCTTTACTCTTTACAACTAGATCAGATATATTTGAAATAAACTGATTAAGTTTGTAACAACGTATAATTGTCTTGTTTTCAAACTAGTTATAAATTATTAATATAAGACTGAAAGGTGGTATTCCAATCACACTTGTTTTACATCAATTTTTAAATTCTTTACATTAACTTTGATTTTGTGCGTTTGTGATTGCAAGAAAAATCTATAGAGGCTTAATTAAACCACTTGCCATCATCCAATCGGATTGAAAATTGGTATATTCGTTGTCGATAAGACTGCATTATAACATGTTTCGGAGGCTGTCTTTGTAACTAAAAGTCCGCTTTTAGTGACAATGATGTATCAGCTTTTACTTACGTTGAATTAGCCAGATAACAAACTTAATTCAAGCATGTTCAATTTGACTGTATTTAATGAATGAAACCTTTCTTTATTATGATTGATGAGGCAAAATCTTCGGAGTACAAATTAAGCCATTTTCGTCATCCAATAAAGCTGAATCTTGGAAAATAGCCTCGTTGTGGATGACAATGTATTCAGTCAAGCTTTTGGGACAAAAATAAGTTAGAAATTAGTTGGAAATGGATTTTTTGTGCTTACTGGTCAGACACTATGAAAACTCGATCTGAGCTCAAAAAGTTGCATTTGCATATAAAAATTGGAAATGAGTATAAAGGATTTATATTAAAAACTTTGTTTTTATGAATTATATGTTCTTAAATAATGTAACTCTATGATATTTAGGAACAATAATAATATATATTTTTTTTATTAAATAATTATTATCAACAAATAAAAGAGCTTTTTCATGAAAATACTGGATGGCTAGCATAAAAGATATCCCATGTATCAGATTGCAAAATGTAAATCCGAATGATTGATTCCAAACTTATGTTTTGAAAGTAATCTGTGGCCGTTTTTATGCTGAACTATCCTGTATTAAGTTTTTTTTCTCACGCATTTTTTGAAATGCAATTCACGAATAATATAATTCTGTAGTGAAATATACTTACAGGCAGGCTTCTACGGACAACCTTTTTCTTTCTTCTACAACAGAATCTTCGGAATTTAAATATGAACTGTACTCTTCAATTGCATTCCTTTCTTCCCTGTAGCAGGCGTCATTTGACCCGATTAAGATTGCATTTTTTAAACATTTTAAATTTTCCACCAAAGCTGTAAAAAATTAATTAAATAAATAAATAAATAAATAAATAAATAAATAAATAAATAAATAAATAAATAAATAAATAAATAAATAAATAAATAAATAAATAAATAAATAAATAAATAAATAAATAAATAAATAAATAAATAAATAAATAAATAAATAAATAAATAAATAAATAAATAAATAAATAAATAAATAAATAAATAAATAAATAAAGTTTAATAGAAGAAAATTTTATATTTACCCTGTAATTTTTTTTGTCTCAAGTGGTTTTTTGAGTCAGTCTAAGTAAAAATATTGATTGTGGTAGCAAAATAAAGGCAAACTCATGTAAAAATGATTGAAAGCCATGGTCTGTAACGTTGTGAGTTACAGACCTTAGAGTCCATATTAAATTTATGTAACACATTTGCAGATTTGAATATTTTAGAAGGAATTTAAATTTGTATTCTTGGTATAATAGAAAGTATAATGTTGAAATAGGTTGGCTTATAGAAAAGTATTCTTGGATATCCCAACGTTGGGTATTATTACAATATTACGTGATTACGTATTTTTCCAGAGAACTTCTTGTTAGCACATAAATATGTTCTTATTGATTTTTTTACACTCCCCTTTATTATACGTTGTGCATACCATCATTATATATTTTCATCGTGAAATTTACCAGATTCGGCAAAGTTCGTTATTTGTAAATTTCAAAATGTAGAATTTAATATTCAAACAATTATAAGTTTACTTAAATTGCTTTTATTAGTTTACGGGACACAATTATAACTTAACATAACAAAACATTTCCCGAAAATAAGTTGCTAATATTATCTTCTATGAAAAAGTTTTACAGCACCTAAGGTTTCCACAAGTTTATACTTGGTTCATGTTAGGGTTAGTAGGTGCATATTTAAGGACTTTACACAATGAATTTTCAGTACTTGAATGAAGTAAGTGAGTAGCTTTCGAATTTTTCACGTTCGTTAAGCACACAACCATCAGATAGACCATCAGTTAGCGAAAAACCTATTTTTAAGAATGCAACGACACATTTTGAATATTTCTCGAGATTTGAATATCAAACGATACAAAAAATATTAATCCTCATTCAAGATAAACATCTTGATCCATCTAATTCTCCTGAATAATAATAATAACAACAACAACAACAAAAACAACAACAACAACAATAATAATAATAATAATAATAATAATAATAATAATAATAATAATAATAATAATAATAATAATAATAATAATAATAATAATAACAATAATATATATATATATATATATATATATATATATATATATATATATATATATATAATAATAATAATGTTGATGATGATGATGATCATAATAAAAATAATAATAATAAAATAATAGTAATAATAATAATAATTATAAAACAACAAAGAAAGAATTAAAACGTTATTTATCGACATTTTATGTGGGATTTCTTTTTTTAAATGATTTGCTCTCTAAAAAGGGTTATATTATATTTCATCATGTGAATTTCATATTATACATTTTTAAATGCACAATAATTTCTATACGTTAACTATATCATGACTGACTGGATAGAAGCAAAAGAGTGAATGGTAGCAAAAGGGTGATTAGAAGCAAAAGGGGGAATAGAAGCGAAAAGGTGAATAGAATAAGTTTTGTTGTTCTCGCGGTATGTGTCTGTATTTGAGATTCATCCCATTTGTCTCTAACGTCTTACAACTTGTAAGTTTTTATTTTATAATAAATATTTTATGAAATGTATTGAATTTTTTTTTTGGGAATAGACTTAGTGTTTATTTTTCATTTCGTTATCAGTAAAAATACAAAGATTAAGTATGAGAAAATTATGAATATTCAAAAATTGTAAATTGTATCCCCATGTGGGCGTATTTTTGGAGAATCACCCGGTACCATTAGAACTTGGTCAAGAGAAGAAAGCTTGTTTTCAGAAATATCATTGTACTGATTTGGTAATCAATAGAAACCAGTACTTAAAAATGTCCCCCCTTGAAGTTAAATAGTAGTTATTTTCACCATTAGGGTCTAAAAATTTGACATCAAGGAAATTTTAAGCATTAAATGAGTGTTAAAAAGTGTGAAAAATTTAATAAGTGTGCCTGAAAAAGGATTAATATTTCTCAGTGGTTTTAAATTACTTTAATTATTCCTTTTTTTACGCTATTTACATAGAGAAAGCATAACTTGGAATTAAGTATTGAAAGGGTGGCGATGATAAAAAAAAAGTCGTTTAGCAAGCAGTCAGTTTGTTATCTAGTTAAACCATTATGAAGTATAATTTGTCTTGAAGTATAGTCGTTGTTGTACCTGCGTGGAGCAAAGAAGTTTCATCGCACATGTCAGTCACCAATTGAAGGAGACTCTCGTACTCCCCTTCCATTGAGAGTATCACGATTCGTGCTTTGTCTCCACATTTCTTGGTATAATTTCCCAGACAGATAATGCT
>OZ021728.1:28598754-28827034 GCA_963978545.1 Linyphia triangularis
ATAAGAAAGGTGAGTATTAAGTTGTCGAAATTGGATAGTGAATGTAGATTTTTTTTTTTTTTTTTAAATCTTTTGTATTTTTATTTTGTAAATGTATCATTTATTAAGTTTAGATCTGTGACTAAAATATGTTTGCATTGCTTAAAGACACATTGGGAATTCAATAGGTGATATTTGGGATTTCTTAAATTAATTTTTATATATTTTTTTTTATATTTCATATCTTCTAGCCAGGGGAGTATCCAGAAATTGCTTTCGGGAGGAAATATGAAATTATACGTCAGAAACTCTTGATTATAATTTTTATTATTAATATACTATTTGTATTTAGTATCAAGAAAGCAAATATTTCTTCTACGCATGTTTCGAAATTTAAAATAAATTTACCATTTTAAACAATAAAGTCCTTTAATTTTGGCACTCTAATAGCGAAAAGAAAAATTTCGGGAGGGGATCTATCCCCATATCCCACCCCCTGGTTACGCGCCTGCCTCTAGCTAGACAAATAACAAAACACTTTGTAGAATCGTATGTGTGTATTGTATAATACGTTCTATTGGTGAGAGGTATAATGAGAAACTTGATTAGGATAGCAGAACTCGGCACATCACGGCTCGTATAACTGTTCGGTCTAGTGATAAATCGTATCCAGTTCATCCATCATTGAGTATCTACTATATAGTATTATCCAGTATATAGTAGAGTATATTTTAGCATTTAAAATCGTTTTATCAACAAATATTGAAGGGAATTGCTTTAAGCGAAGAAATAAACCTTAAAAACAGTAATACCGAAATGACATACCCCTTACATAGAGTCCCTTTCATAGCGTCCCAAAATATCCTCTATATAGAATTCTCTTTCTCATACTACCCGCTACATTCTGCATAGAATTCTCTCTAATAAGAGTACCAAAATACCCTTTACATAGAGTCGCCTTTGACAGAGTATAAGTTCGATTTTTAAACAAATAACCCAATGTGCTATTGCAAATAAACTATTCTTCAGAAGCGGGTGTTTTAGCCTTTAAGTTGCTTTATCATTTATTTAATTTTGTTGTATAAAAAGACAAAAAGGGTTCGTCACAGCATACACCGTCCAGAAATAATACATAAGATTGCGCAATTAAGTTAAGATTTATTTTTAACCCTCAAGATGCTAATCAAGACATCTTCATTTTCTCAAGACATCCCCTCCTTATCACAAAATGTACAATTCATTTCACTGAAATTATTTTTTCCTACCATTTAAAGGACACGTACATCCTAAAAAACCCAAGCACAAAGGAAGAGCACCGATGAAAGAACACGTGATAAGAGAAAGTGAAGATGCTGAAGATGCTGTGATTCCCAATAACGAGGAGGCTGAGGAGGTAGAAATTCCTAACCAGAACATAGGTAAGATAAGTGTGCATTAGAATACATTGAACTAGATAAGAATCCTCTGTTTTTAGAAATTCTAGAATTTATAAGTATTTTGATGTAGTACTTGGGAAGGATGGTTAAGGGAGAGATTGGTGTATCAATGCAGTATTGAGGGGGATTAGTATGACGCAACAAGACCATTATGATGTACAAAGAGAATAAATACCCTTTAAAATATCAAAATACTTCGTCATGATGTTTTATCCTGTAGTTGTTCCAAGTTTTATAGAGTAGAGCAGCGGTTTCCAACCCATGGGCCGCGAGTAGTGTTGTACTGGGCAGTGGATGCTGGCCGAGAATCTAAGCCAAGATAAATACTATAAGAGCTTCAGAAGTAGAGATGGTAATAATCGAGTTACTCGATTGCTAGAAACTATCGAATAACTCAATTGGCTGTTTTCAGATTATCTGGCGCTGTCAGCAACACGAGGGCTATAATGCGCCGAAACATTCATCATTTGACAAGCCAACACACATTTACAAACACCCATGCCTTACACTTTTTTTTTTTAAACTTTTAATACTTGTTTCTAAGTTTTCTTGAAGTTGTGACAGTGAAGTTATTACAATAAAGCTCCTTTCTTTACATAAAAAAATATTTTTAAAAATCCTTCTTGTGCAGTATCTTTCACTAACTACTGACGCACACGCACATATTCTATTACCTAATGGGCTTCTAAGCTTTTTTTTAACAAAATAAATGAACAGAACTAAAAAGGTTGGGAACCACTGGAGTAGAGGACCGATTCTGTAGTCAATAGCTATTGGGAGACATTAAGGAGGCAATGAACAGGGCACTTATTTTAGATAAGTCCCTTCCGAATTCCAAAATTAGATGTGATACAATTTTTAACAATAACTAAAAATGTTTGTTTTTAAAAATTCAATAAACACTATTTGTCATGCATTTTTAAAGAATCATAAATTAAGAATTTTACAAGTATAATTAAGTAGAATTTTAACTGTCATAATATATTTAAACCATGACTAATTATCAATTAAAATATATAAATAAAATAATACTCAATGAACAATTCCCCCATTTTTTAAAAATGAAAGAAATTAGTTTATATTTATGAAGTATTTCTTTCCGATTCCGAATATTTTAAGCAAAAGTTCTTTTAAAAAATTAGTTATTTAAATACTAAGAAAAGAAATGCCCCAAAACCGAGCCGAATCCAGTCCGATCAAAATCTCAATAAAATTTGTGACTTCAAAGCTTCCTTCCGTTTCTATTGTTATCATGAGGTTTTTGCCAAATAGTTGGCGTTGGTAAACCATTGCCATATCCCGCACAGGTTGGCGCGATTTGCGAGAAATTTGCAAAACTGGTTTCCGCTGCCGCATTTCAAGCCAAGATGTTTGGGAAGTCTTGACGTCACATTCAATTCGAGTCGAATGAATCGTTTTCTCACCAACGTCTAACAGAGGAAGTTTGATTGCAAATTAAAAAAAAAGAAAAAGCGCATTGAGCCGAAATTTTTCTGTTTATGGCCTTTTCGAAACATTTAGAATTGAATAAAAAAAAATTTAAAAAATGTGGGAATGTCCATTTACAAAAATAATTATCACTTGAGTAGGTTGTTTTAGAAACCTCATAAGTCACTTCCGATCAACTTTGTGAAATAGAAAAAACTCACTCAACCGAATAATATTTCTGATGTAAATACTAACTTATAGTTATAGAGTCTATACCATGCAACTTTATCGATTTCCATTTCATTCTTTTTTTAATCTGTGCATATTATTGATAAAAACTCAATATTTTGACAAAATGCGATTTCTGGGATTTTTCGAATAACCTATTGAATTAAAGTTGTTTATAGTTAGAGTTTAAATAATTTCGAAACTTTTGGTAGAGCCGTTTCTACCATCTAAAAAATATCATATTTTTTTTTTTTACCTGCTTACACACTAATAATTGAAATTGGTTTGGCAAAACACACAGGTTTTTAATTATTCTAAAAGTAAAAGAATTTCATAGGCTATCAAATAAACTTTTTAGAAACTGCAACGTCGTTGTTTACTATATTAAAAGAATTATTACCAGTTTCTGATAGAATTTGAAATGAAGTACTGAACCTCGATCATCCAAAACAAATGGGAATATGTGTTCAGATAACTGATTTTTCCTATAACCGATCATTTTTGAAGAAATATTTACCAGTGTCATAGAAGCAATATGAAACAAAGAACAGTGATATTAAGCTCAAAACTTCATATATACAAATTCCATCACACGTCTTACAAATAATCTTACATAAATAAATACAGTATTAAAGTAGTAGGTTTCAAGTTTTAAAAAAAGTAGTAAAAATTATGAATTTACCGACTGAAACGATTTCGGTTGATCCTTATTCAATAATAATCGATTATCTTCTATATATATTTCGATGTAGAAGCAAAAAGACGGTTTGCACCAAAATGTTTTGTTTACGATTTTCTATGTTTAGTACAAAATTCTTTTCTTAAGGGGCTGTATACTAAGTAAATTTAACTCTATTTTTAAAATTTTTAATACGAGCTCTATTTTTTATATATTTTTTCGATTTAGAATACCTTGTTCACCCTAATTACCAAATTTCAGTTCATTATGATGAGAAACACGTCACTTATGAGCGAAAATGTTTTGGACGATCTTCAGGACAAATTTCTTAATCGTGGGGAAGAATCAAACATTTTGCATGCTTCAAGTCGTAATCTATTACGCGGTCACTTAAAGTGAGCTTTTTTTGCATTTTTGCTAAAATATCGAGAACCAAAAGTCAAAATGGAATGAAAAAAAATTCTGGAGGGGTTTACAACCATGATAATTCTAATGGAAGCAAAAAAATCATATGTTTTCTATAATTTAAAACTTGTTTTATGAATTATTAAAAAACTGTTTAATACAAAAGTTGCATGTTATTTATATTTGGCCTTAAATAAACTATTCTTTGAAATAAAAATTGCAAAATATATTTACTATATTAGAATTAATGGCAAAAAAAAAAAAAAAAAAAAAAAAAAAAAATATATATATTTTTAACATTAATTTATAGTTTTTTTGATATCATATAAATTACTAACCACTCATTGAAAATTATGAAATTTAGTATTGAGACGTTTTTTAGAATTCTAAATCTAACTATGGTATAATATTATGGGGTTGCTATTGAACTTTTTAAAGTTTTGTTTAGTTTTAATATGTAGACGATACCTCACGATAACAATTTTTATACGCAATTAATAAAGAACTTTCACGACTTACAACGGTGCTTGACTTTTGCTATTTCATCAATTTAGAATACAAGATATAGCCATCGTTTGGATTTTTTTTTTTTTGCCTACTGTACAATGCCTATGAATTATTAAATTTAGTATTTAGATGTTTTTTAGGATTCTAAATCTAAATATGGTATAATATTATGGGGTTGCTATTGAACTTTTTAAAGTTTTGTTTAATTTTAATATGTAGACTACACCTCATGATAACAATTTTTATATCCAATTAATAAAGACCTTTCACGATTTACAACGGTCATTGACTTTTGTTATTTCATCAATTAGAATAACCAGATATAGCCATCGTTTGGATTTTTTTTTTTTTTTTTTGCGTATTGTACAATGCCTATTTCATCAAAGGGAAAACCTTGTTGTCTAAATATGTTGATTTTAAAATAATTTTTGATTTCAGAGTACGATTATCAGAATGACGAAGTAGAAGAGGATGCGGAGGAGGATTCAGTTAACGATGAAGATTACGATGAATCAGAAAGAAAGAAATAGAAGAAATGTTGCGAATGCCCAACCCCAACCCTGCAAACTTTTAAGTAGCAGTTTGTTTCACTGTGTAAACTCCCGCATTAAAAATTATTTGTATATTAAATGCTGTGATTAAGAAAAATGCTTACAAAGGAGTCATAAAAAATTATTTTATTAAATTGTCTTTCTACTGACCACATGCTTATTGAAAAGAATAAAGTTCTCTTCAAACTATTTATAATTCCTAAATTAATATCTCTATAAATGTATTTTATTGAAAATTAGTAACTAAATAATATTTAAGTTCTATTACATTTTATCAAATAAGTATTGTCAGCAATATTACAAAGCTGTAATAATGCTGGTTGATTATAAAGTTTCTTTGACGAAATACGTCATCCTAGAATAAATTTATCTTCGAACTATAATTCATAAATTACTATCTCTATAAATGTATTTAAATTAAAATTAATAATTAAATGTTACTTAAGTTCCATTACATTTTATCAACTAAGTACTCCTCTCGATCAACGAAAGTGAATGAAATTCGAGATATGCTTATTTCAAAATATGCGTTGAAAAATTAAGAGTACAATATAAAACCGAGGTGTATAGTTATGGTTATGAGACAAAAAAAAATTCAAATTGCAAACTAACTTTTAAAAATTCCTAAGTAATCAAACGAGTAATATGAATAGCTTTGGAAAAGAACCTGCAAAATTAACTCCGGCGCAAAACACCAAAAAATGACAGAGAAAACAAATTCATTTTCATAACTCACAGGTGTACGGTGCAAAATCAGAAGCTCCGCACAACGTACATGAAAACCGCTGCGTATGTCACAGTAGTCTTTTCCTACAAATTGAAGCATTAATCAGTATTTATTTATCAAATTACAACTGATTAACAAAACTCCCTTCAATCAACAATAACTTGTAGCAACGGCACAGTGACGTACTAATGTTGTCCCGTTACGCTGTTCGATTGTAGCTTTTGTTTTCGCACTATACTTTTGCGGGTTTAAGCGAAAGAGTTCTTCTGTCGCTTCTTGATCTGTTTCTTGATGCTGCAGGAATCCGTTTAATTGTTAATCATAGTTTTTTTATTCATCTTCACTTTGCAATGCTTAAAATTGGGTGTTGCCATCAGAATTTTACAAAATTTAATCATGGTGGCCTCTAGAGAGTCGTGTAACGACTAAGTCATCCTGTGTATATATTTTTAATGCTTTGTTTTGTTAGACTTTAAAGGAATATTGTGCTAAATATACGTTATTAAATATACTGAAATTTTAGAGGCCACATTTTATTTGTATTTATTAGTAAACTTATAATGTATTGTATTTTAAATTTGTTCCAAGAAGACTTTCTCATTTTAATAAAGAGATAAACTGTATTTAATTCATGTTACTTTTTACATTTAAAATTTAATATATTTGCTTTGATATTGTATATAAATCTAGTACGTAAAATATGTCTTTAAAAGTCATTAAGAGGCAATAATAAACTGGGCAATTTAAAATATTAACTTCTTCTGATCCTTTAAACTTTTCACATTTAAAGATACCAGTAAATTTTATTCACAAAAAAAATAATAAAACTATAAAGTGTACCAAATGATTGCGATAATATTTCAATATCTTATTAAAAACTAAAAATCTACAATTTAAATTCACACGAATAAAATAATTTATTCAAATAAAGAACTTTATTCAATTGGCAATACTTCTGATCATCTAATTACACTTATTATTATTATTTTTTAAATTTAATACCTCTACATTTGATTATATTAGTACAACTTTCTGTTGACAGTTTATTCAAGATAATAAATAACTTTGAAATGGAATGCACGTACAAAACATCCTTGTGACTGTAATCTCAACTTGACAATAAACTATTTATAATACAAAAATTTACTATCAAACAATGAGCAAATACACATAAATAAAATAATTTTGCATCTGTATACATTCATGTGACTAAAGTTGCCACAAATTCACAGAGTTAAACACATTTATCACTCAAAAAGTAACAACTCAATGTCACATTGCACAGTACAAAGTTACATTAATGCATTTCAAATAAATTCAATCATTCCATACGTATCTAAGTAAATTCTCCATTAAAATAGGCAATAAAAACATTCCCAGGTTCATGCACTTCTCTAGAAAAAATCAATTTTTCACGAATTCTAATGTTTTTATTTTTATCAAACAGTAGAAGCCATACATTTTCATATATTTACAACAGAAAATGTTTCACATGTAAGTCATGTAAATATAGAATTATAACTAGGATTGTAGAATGCTTTTGAAAAGAATTTAGGTACTTTGAAAACTTTGTTTCTCTTTCTATGAAAGTGAAAAACATTTAACATTTTTAGAAATAGCCTATATTAGGGATCGGCTTATTAAATCCAATAGCATTCTTTTGTTTCAACAGTCTAATGTATCTGTATTAGACTTTTATTTCATGAAATATCTAATTACTTAAGTGAAGAAAATGTTTTAAAACCTTCGTATGGGGTGATATGGAATAAGTTGCGTTTTATGACATTAGATTCTTTTTAAAGTTCATATACCTTTGCACCCATATGGTTAATCTAATTTTTAATTTCCTACATATTATTGGTTTGGGAAAATATACAATACAGTGAGAAAAATCTTACATTTAAAAATCTGCATCTTACTATAATTTCAAATATAAAATATTGATATCTAATCAAACATCTAAAACAAAGAATTTAACTAAAAAATACTATATCGTTCTAATTGGCAAAAACGATTTTAGATATTATGGCACTGCGTAGAAAAAAAATATATACAGCGATATCGAACCTCAGCAATTTTTTTATTGAGTAGTGCATTGAGCAATAACCCTTTTTTCTTGCATGACATAAACAAAGTACGTCATTGTTTTAGAGTTGGACACAGCTTAATAAATCTTTGCAGCTTCAAACTATGCTTTCTGGTTTCATAAAGTGTCTATCACTCAAGTACATTCACTGCATACTGCATACTCAAATGATAACGATAAATGTACACATGTGGAAGTTTAAGAAACAAAGACATGTGTAACATTATCTAATACATTCCTTTAATTCTTAAACCTCGCTAAAATAGTAATCTGAGGGTAAAAAAGGGTTCATTTGTAAAGATCATATGAAGAAATATTTAAGTATAGTTAGATAATGCATTTTAAGAAATATAAGGAATTTTTTTTTGACATCAGATTGCTTGATTATTGCATTTTCAATACTATTAATACATCCATGAATTTTATCGAAATGGCAGGTGAAAGTGTTGCTGCGTTGAAGTTTTTGATGTCTATGTTTGACCTGCCTTTAAAATACCCGATACGTAAGATTTAGTAATTAGAAAACGTTTTCAAACGGTTATACATTATACGTATCATTAAACCATCATACGAAAATAAGATAGCTATTTTTATTGAAATGAATAATTTGTCGAATACTTCCGTCCATCAATATTTATCACTAACAATCTAAACCGGAATCATAAGTATTAAATTAGGATCTTATCAGAAGGCACGTTGCCCCAAACGTGTCCATTGGATTGGTACTAAAACTGTTAAACCAGGACGGTCAACAAATAAATATAAACTAGAGACCAAATTTTCAATGCTTATTTTCAGTTACTTTAGTGCTCCTTATTTAAGGAAAATAGCTCTTATATACAATGTTAGAACGTGAAATCTTATTTAACATTATTTTAAAGCATATCATAGTATTCAACGAAGACTCGTACAAAAGCCACATCACCCAAAAGCTAAAGTACGAGACCCAAAGTATTAATATCTCCACAAGGAATTCACTCATTCAACTTATCACCCAATCCTCATCCAATCTTTCCAGTATAGCCGATTGACTTCTTGAAGAAAATGCATTGGGAGTTTTTAATCACTACGGTAAATGTTAAGCTCTTATGGGAATCCGTATAAATTCCTATTTGTCTCTGAACTTTCCTTAAATCCTGATGGTAGGATGACAACTTGAAGAAAAAAAAAAGAAGAAAAAAAGACCACATCACTTATAAGTTTCTTATCAGCTGCAGCATTCAACAATTAGCTAGTGATAGTTCGTTGCTGCTTACACAATCCCAAAGTGATCAGTCTGAAATCCATCAGCGACGACTGTTGACAGCATTCATTTCGGGAGAATTCACTGCCAATGAGATTGGCTCTGTCTTTCCAGAGTCGCCTTGTTAAGTAGATAAAATGCCGTTTGTTAAAAGATTCTTTGTGACATGCAAGTCTCAGTTTCACAGCTCCGTAGTGTTTTCTGCTGTGTATTTTGTCCTGTGGCGTAAGTCATGAGTCTCTACTAGTGCCACTTCGCCTTCCGAAGAACCGTCCTTCGATGATCCAGGCAAATCATCTCTGAAACAGAGTTAGAATCAGTTTGGTGAAATGGTGCAATTAAAAAAAAAAAGAAAAAAAAAAAGACAGTAGTATTTAAGTAGTAACAGTTTTTATTAAAAGTAGAAACAGCAAGTTTGAATTACCGATACAAATGGCTTAGTTAAGGAAATCACAATATAGGTACTATAAATTGAATGAAATTTCAGTGTTCCATTTGATTGTTTACTTCGTACATATATTTTGTGCTCCAGACGTAAAGAGAACCTCTTTCAATCTCGTTATTATAAGTACTCAAAATTTGAAAAGGAAGTAATTAAATGATGGTGGATTACTACAGTTGCACGCACAAAGTTCTTAATTAAACCAACTAAAACATTTTTCAATCTCAAGGTTTTGTCATAATCTATTACTAAACTCCAATATTTTCTAAGGTTGAAAATCTTCGTGTAAAAGCAGCTTGTGACAACTTTTTACTTAATATTACTCAAGTAAAATGTCGTGGATTAAAAATTGGGAAGGTTTTTTTTTTTAATTATCTTCAAAGCTTAGAAAAGTTCACGAATGACAGTTTACTTTTAAACAGAGGTGACATTCCATTATTTTTAATGGTATTGTGACTTTTTCAGTATCTTCATTTGTACGCACAAGATTAAGTTTTTTTATTAAAAAAAAAAAGCATCAAAATACTTTTTTGGTATAGCAAGTGAAATACTTGTCTGCTATCTACTATAAACCTGAGATGAACAATAATGTTAGCTTAAAGAAGGTATATGGCTTCTGATTGATAAGTTTATTTTTACATTAAAGAATGCTGATCAATCGAACTTCCAAGCAAAATACTTTCCTCTCATGCTTCAAATTTAGAATGAAGCCATGCCCATTTTAATTAAAACTAGCCCATTTGTTACTTCTTAATTAACTCCTTGCCAGTGTCACTCGAGTTCAGTTCGGGCAACACATCTGCATTAAATTTGGAATGTCCCAACTGACTGCGAGAAGGAGAAAAATCAGTGCTTCTATTCTGTTGATCAGCGTAGCATTGCCTTATCGTTATCCTTGTGCCAGTAAACTAAAATAAACCAACCCCTTCCATTGCTATTTTGTTTATTTGTTACAAAATTTTATTTATTTCGCTACAATTAAATAACTTTGAGTCGAATAATGATTATAATCAATGATTTTACCACATCTAAATCAAACTATTACACATAGTAGTTCTTTCATTTAAAAAATTATATTTTTACTGAAATTTTTCTAACATTTCACAAAATCTAACATACACATAAAATGTAAGTGTAAAACATACCACTCATTTTTGACACATTTTTCCTGAAATATACTTCACATGTAAGGGAATTAAGTACTGAACTGAAACTGACTTAAACAAAAGGAATATATATATATATAAAATACTCACTGTTCATGTTCGTCGAACAGTGGATTGGTGGCCGGCACCATCAGGTCAGCCTCCATGGCTGAGTGTCCACTGCTGGTCGCCCTTGCAGTTGTGCTGCTGTGGCCCAGCGAGCTGCGACTTTCATCCAGCGACGACCCTCCCCCCGTCGAGAAACTGTGGTCGGCAGCCATGTTGAGATGGCCAGCGTATGCATGAGCCGACCCGTCCCGACCGCCACCAATATACGCTATACCCTCCATGCCGCGGAGAGTGAGGGAGAGGTGGGGGTCTTGCAAGCCACCTCCACCACCACCACCGCCCTCGTCGTCTAAGGGGATGCTCATTTGAAGAACCTGTTTAGGAAGTGAGAGGTTGAGATGAATGAAAAAGTCTATGAAATGAAAGAAAAAAGTCGAGATATTTAATTTTGTGTGTGATTATTATTTCATATGAAATAAAAATTTACCAGGGTATTTAAACTATAAATATAATTCTCTCTATGTAGAGTTTTAAAATTATTAATTGATTATAATATTTGTATAATTGTGTTGCTCTAACTGTGCTACATCCTATTAGAAACGTCTATAGTTACGATTTCGGAATATCGTTGATTTTGCATACCCCTACTGTAGAAAAGCATACGCTTTTATTAGGAGGTGTTAAGTCATACCTGAGTTTCATACTCTTTTAGACTAGGCTCCACGAAAACAGGTTCATATCTTGGCGCCACGCACATCCTCTTCATTCTTTCACGATACGCTAAATGTCTGAAAGATTAAAAAAAAAGATATGAAAATCTCAAAAATAGTAAACAAAAAGCACCTAGGAATTACCAAAAACCCTCTACAAAACTGCATCAAGCTAAATAAATCAACAATAATATCCAAAAGACATCAACAAGTTTTTTGTCATTTTCCTGACTATATTTTCTAACTTTCGAAATCATTTCCTTGTGCTGTGAAGCATACAAAAGACACATCCTTAAATTAAACTAAGAAATGAGGAAAAGATCGAAAAAAAAAAATCATCCATCCGATCTAAATCTGACTAAAACTTAGTGCCCAAAGAAGAAGAAATAGGAAACAGAAATGAGAGCAGAACGAAATTCCATTAATTTTGGAAAATTTTCTAAGTTATATTTTGCCATATTCTCTAGTCTAATTTTGTTTACTTTAGTCTTCATTAGGGGAACAACACGATACTAAAAAAAATCAGGATTCTAGCTATAGATGAAAATGAGTTGTAAGTTGACAACACCCGGCCTGATCTCGTTTGTCATAATATATACCTGCGAATAATGCCACTTCGGTATTGGCTCTTCAAGAAGGAACACTGCTGCATTTCAAGATAACATTTAAAAAAAAAAAAGAAAAAAAAAAAGCACTTAAAAATGTTTGAAACAACATAAAAAGAAGTCTACTAACCTTGACCACATGCAGCAATGGTAGACGATAGCCACAAATGCAAGTATAAAGATAATACAGGCAAGAGCTATGAGTGCCGCCCCTAGATTACTGACATCTTCACCTCCTGAAGGTATCCTAGGAATTCCTCCACCTCCAGTGGCGGTCCTCACAATGACTGCCGGTGGAGGAGATTCTGCAGGGGCAGTCGGCAGTGGAGTGAGAATGGGTGGGCGAATCTGTACGGCTTGGACTCCTAAGGTCCTTGATAGCTCTGATAGTAGGCTGTCTGTTCTGCCCTCTTCCAGTAGAGACCTATTGACAGGGATGGTTAGATTAGTGGTTGTGCTAGTTACCAGTAGAAGTTTAAATAAAAGTGTATTTGCTTTACATAGATTTCATGCAAAGTAACGTTTTGCTGATGAAATAATTGTTCAAGCTTTTCAAAGCATTGTAGTTAGTAGTATTTTTAAATAAAAAAAATAATATTACTCATTTTATCAAAATTACTGTACGCTTAACTTTGCATTTTTAAGGAAAATGTAAATGCATCTACATACTAAACACGTTTCATGAGCAGAGTATATAAATGGGAAAAACATAATATGTCTTAAGCTTGAGCTTCATATTGGTTTCCATACTCATTTAGGAACCCAGTTCTTCAGCTCGTACTTACATTCTTAATTTTGGATTGTCTGCACGCAGTATTTTCATTGTAGCTGGGTCAATTGCATAAAACCATAAGTCACTTCTGTTAAAAAAAAAGTGATAAAATTTAATGACATTTGAAAGATATATATATATATATATATATATATATATATATATATATATATATATATATATATATATATATATATATATATATATATATATATATATATATATATATATATATACACTGTTAAAGAAAGAAGGATAGATTAGACTTAACTGAATATCTTCTACAAATCACATAAAATATTAGTGTGACACGATTCTAAAATAAACTGCAGAACACCCATAAGAGACTTACCCAGATGTATCAGTTTCAATCGACTGGTTTCTTATCATTTTGAGAGATACCACTTTCTCCACGTCAGCTATCACGTTTGTTCTATCCTGTATCAATCTGAAAGATGATAGAAAAGTGAAATTAACACAAATCCTGAAAATTTAAGTACACTTTAAAATTTGAAAACAAAGACGTCTAGGAGGAGAGGGAGGTATGACAAAAAGGACGTCGATAAAGAATCATTTGCTTACCTTAATATATTTTCTTTCATTCCGAGCACACGATCAGGAAGTGCATGCTTCATGACTAATACCATTCTGTTCTCATCCCGTATTACATTTACCTGAAAAATATAAATCGCCCTACATTTAAAAATGTTTTATAGATATGATAAAAGCGAAAAGTTTAAAAATTGGTTAAAAAACGTCCTGTCTCTGTGTTCTCATCTTTACATAAGCAATGTTTTTAACATTATACGAATTTACCTCCATTACGTTACGAGACAGTGCATTTCACAATTTAGTCATGTAATTATAGGATCCTTTAAAATGCTTTTTGAAAAAAATGTCCTTTATTGTATCAACACATAGCTGCGATTTTTTGTCACCATAATATCCACACATAAACGTCATCCATTATTCCGATTACATCCCAACGTACAATAGCATTCTTCAACAGACGAAAATACTCACCAGGACTTGTGCGGTCTGAGTCCTCACAGCAGATCTCAGCTCTGGATTGTCTCTAGCCACCACTTTCAGTCGGATGGGCAGTTCCTCCATTCGGATATCCTCCAGGGACTTGACGTTGCTAATGAAGCCGGAATGGGGCTCGATTCGGAATCTGCGGTAAGGGTCCGACTCCGGTGTGATCTCATACGTCACAAAGCCGTTAGCACCCGAATCGGCGTCGAAAGCCTAGTCAGGATAGATCAGGGAAGATTAGATACTGGTATATTGTTTTTAAGCTGCCTACATAATGGTATTGAAATATCTGGAGTTTAGCTTTTTTTTTCTTATCTATAAATGCTTTAATTTTTTTGTTTTTCTGTTTAAATAAAAATCTTCGGAATTGAATTTTTATATGTTAGGTTGTGTTTTAGCTTAGTTGTAAAAATTAGCTTTGTGGTCAGAAGTATTCACATGAAAAAGGATACCCCAGATGTGTTGTTTGTTAGAGATTTTGGGAGTGAAATCTCTAAAATATTTATATAACTTAGGCAGGTCTAAACAGGGTGGATCAATGCTTGCAATTGGTTTAGGCCTATAATATTTAGCTTAAAGAGAGTTAAGTAAAATACGTCGAGATGCTCATAATAAATAAATGTGAGTATTTATAGATATCTAGAACGTCTTTTAATGTACACATCTTCATAAAATTGGTTCCTGTGTACTACGGATATCGTGGAGGTACAATCACCGAAAGAAAAAAAAAAGAAAAAAAAAAACATCACATTTTGTCTACAGAGGGAAAAGTTACGCTATAAGGACTGGTATGAAAGTTAAATTTGCAGACGGGAAGATTGTAAAATAAATTTTAGACCAAAAAGATGATTTATCAAATAAAATTTGAATATCTTTCATATAATTCTGGTCCTTGAAACACCATTTCCCCAAATTTAAGCTATTTTTAGTTGTCATTTTACCATGGTTTCGGTAGCATATATGGAACCTTTTATGGAAACTTATAAATCACAACAGGATTCAGACCACTCAAAACAAATGCAGTTCCATTGACACGATCATGCATACCATTAAGTTTGATTATTTTATTGAACGTGAATCAACAAGATAAAAGTAATATTAATCAGATCTAACTGCAATACATTTCACCGCATCTGGTTTTCACTACAGATTCGGATGGGTAGTGTTTGTGAAGACGAGAATTTTGACGTATTCAATTGAGAATCTGTAGACATAGCATCGCACTCTAATGTTTTAGCATGAAGTAATCAAATAAAATTATACACTACGAGATTCTTCCTTGATAACGAATGGAATATTCTCCATGACAAACTCTATGTAAATTGTAAATGGTCATGTAAAATGCAGTCACGAGTGTCAACTGTTATTTTCCCACTCACCTGCACTTGCATGAATGCTGTCTCCAGAGGTGCATCGTGAGCCAGTGCCGCCAGGTACTTGTCCCCGAACACTCGGGAGTACCTCTGGGGAAAGAGGAACTCGGGACGATTGTCGTTCAAGTCTACCACTTGTACGGCTACGTCGGTGCGGAGGCGGGAGGAACCTGTGAGAATAAAGGTTGAAATTAGGCTTAACACACAAGAATAAACTTTCAGAACATAGTATCGAAAAAAACCCGACTGTTTGATCGACTGTCAATCAAAGTTTGTTGAAGACATAATTTAATTTGTATTTGAATTATAGCAATGAAAAAAAAATAGTTTGGGGGATTTGGTTCTTCAAAAACCATGAAAATCTGTCGTTTTCTTAACTAAGTTATGTTTCTGCTCGTTCCTGTAAAATTGAGTATTCAACAAATACTAGGTTCTTAAGATAAACCAAGTATATGTACCGTATAATTCTGTAAACTTTACAAAATATAGAGTTCGCTAAAAAAAATCATCGACCAATTACTATTCCTCTGGTTGCAAAAGTCATAGAGGTTTGTACGAAAGTACGTAATTTGTTTACGATTTTCCATATGTCTCGAATAAAATATCTTTGGGGGAAGGGGAAGAGGGGCTGTTTGTTAAGTAAATTGAGTTCTAACTTTAAAACTTTTATACAAAACCCAATAATTTTTTTTTTTAATATTTTTATTCGATCTGGAATACTTCGTTTATCTTAAGCATAACATTACAACCCTCTTATGAGATAAGTACAAATCTCAATATTGAGAAAGGAAACTTTATATATTAACTTAAATATTTTGGCTAGATCTTTTTTTATTTTTGGAGTTATGGTGGGGAGAGGGGGTGGGTGGGTTAAAGTGTGAAATGTGCATGCCTTAGAAAAAATTTGTTGTCGTTCTTGCTGTTTTGTAATTGAAATTATGACTGGATTTTTTTTTTTTTTGCTTAACAGCTTATATTACTTATATATTAGCATCTCAAAGTGAAAATTCACTTGTAGATAGTTGAAGCCACAGGTGAGGACCCCATCCAAAGGACGTTCTTTCGTAAAAAATCCGATTTTAGAAATGCAACAAATCTTGACTTTGATATAATTCAAAGGAATTTTGTGTGCAGAGTCCTAAATACCTCTATATAAAAGAATTCCAATAAAATCATAATAACAAATAGTTACCAAATAATCCACCCACGGTCACGAGCCTCACGGTTAAAACGTATCTGTTTTGGCGTTCATAATCCAAGTTCCCGCTTTGCAAACGCAGCTCACAATCTCTGTGGTTAGTTTCTAGTACGTAAAATAAACCTAGCAAAAATAATAATATTTATGAAAAGTTCATTACTTACTAATAAGAAATAATTGTAAACTAAAATATAACAATGCTAATAAAATTAACTACTGGATTTACACAAAATAAAGATAAATACAGACTTTAATAATGTCTTGCCAAGATGACAGTCATTTGTTACACATCAGTATAGTATATTCTTACATTTTTAATTAATCATCTATACAGTAATCAAATACTTAAAAAATCAATCAATTGAATTATATCAGTTTCTAAATAATGACAAAATTTCTCATTAATTTCTTTAAATAAAAGAAATATGGTGTCAAATTTGAAAAATAATAAGAGCATGAAATTGTAAAAAAATAAGATCATACATTAAAATATGCTAAAGGTGTGGCTATGGTATTCGATGGCGTGTTAAGAAAATAATTATTCGGAATCCCTCTCAATTTTTGATACAGACAAATATCAATATTGATGTTAATAGTAACTACTAACCTTCATCATTTCCCCTATCGATTCGACAACCGATAGGAAAGTTCCCACGTGGCTTGTTAATGACAGGTAGACTTTTGATAAGTGTATTGGCTAGTGAATTTTCAGCCACCTCCACGCTGAGAAAAAGATAGAACAATACAATTATTAGTACAAGAATATACTATAAAGTTCGATGATTATGAAGTGAACCCTTATGAATTACTTCACTTACTAATACTATATGAAAATTCATGAATTGAGGGAATTTTCATGGTAGTGGAAATTGCAATTGTGACTGATAGAGAGACATTTACTGATTTAACAAAAATTATGTCAACACTTATAAATGCGTAGTATTCGCAAGTGAGTATGGAACCCTCAGTGGTTCGATTAGCTTAGGTGCTGGTCTCACGACCAAAACACTGTAAGATATAATCAAGAGTGCTGCTCTAATAGTGTAGAATTAAGAGGAAGTCCTAGTAAAGATCGCTATGTTACAGTCTTCTAGCCCAGTGTATTTAGAATCTACTTTGTATGAAACCTTAAAATTTGGTGTGTAGGAACGCAAAAGATCATTTAATGAAAGGACATAAGTTATTTTCATTTAATGTCTATCTATTATAAATTAAAATTAAAATAACAAAAGGCAAAACCAGGTGGAGCCACTGCATATGCATTGACGTAAGGATTTCAAACATAAAATAAAGTATGTTAGACACTATTTTCGAGTTTTTAATTTATATCATTTCATTAAGTGATAATTTTCATTCACCAAATGTCAAAGTTTTCTACAAAAAAAGTTCTAAATGAACTGGGCTAGAAGATTGTAACCTAGCTAGTATAGGGAATGATCCTTACTGGGACTTCCTCTAAAAGGCGGCTGAATATTAAATCCGCCTAGGCCTTAATGTCACTTCGTTGATGTGGCATGGATATGGAGAGGGATCTGTCATTTATGGATATGAAGAATATAATTTTGATGGGGAATAACATTTGAGTTCATTTATGATATGATAATATTAATTGAAGAGCAAATCATGAATTATAAATGAGGAATATTATTACCGTTCAGAGGGATATAAGTAAGAAATACACTTTTTAATGACTGCAAATATGAATCTATTAATCTAACATCAAAATGATGTTTCTAAAAGAAGTTTGACTTATCTTGAATTAGGTCTGAGTAATTCCTTATTAAATAATATAATCTTACTTGTAGAGTGAATCGGCGAATCCCAGCCCGGAGTCAGGGGCTACAGTGGCGATGTGCTCAACGTATACGGTGAGGGTTGCAGTTGCGGAAAGAGAAGGTACACCCATGTCACGCGCTGTTACCTCAATCTGAAACACACATTTCCGTTTTGACTTTGCATGTTTACAATTAAAAACAGTCTTTAACTAAAGATTAGCTGAACTTTGACTTAACAAGTTTATATTATGTGAATTACCAAAAAACTTATCTTTAGTAGTTAAAGTTTAAAGTTTTTAGACTAATATTCAACATCCTTTATCAATCACCAATTTTACAATGGGTTGTTAGTAAAAATTTTTTCAAAAGATTTGGATTTTTTACTTCAAGTAACCCGCCTAGAATAATAATAAATTTATTTTAATTGTTACATTTTGATCACCTCGCCAAATTAATGAAGTTAGTTTATCGATGATTTCAATAATCCACTCACCCTGTATTCCGAGTCAGGTTCTTTCCTCAAGTCGTCCTTTACTGAAATGAGACCAGAGACAGCGTCCACTAAGAAGTACGTTGGAGATTTGTCCTTTCCGGTCACTTCGTACCTGATTTCACTTCCTGGAGCCTGATACAAAAAATATATATATATATATATATATATATATATATATATATATATATATATATATATATATATATATATATATATATATATATATATATATATATATATATATATATATATATATATATATATATATATATATATATATATATATATATATATATATATATATATATATATATATATATATATATATATATATATATATATATATATATATATATATATATATATATATATATATATATATATATATATATATATATATATATATATATATATATATATATATATATATATATATATATATATATATATATATATATATATATATATATTTTTTATATATATATATATATTTTTTATATATATATATATATTTTTTATATATATATGATATTAACTGTTAAAATGGGACGTAACATAAAATGCATCCAGGAATAGAGAACAGAACGTGATGTACTGTTATGAGTGATATAATTTATAACTAGCTTAGAATTGCTAAATTTTACCATGTTTACGTTTTAATATATGATAGATTAATCCACAGCTACAACGTTTTCAAATGCTTGACTATCAATATAACAGTTCCAAAGCAGTGTTCCAAAATCATCGTTAATAGCCTTAATAATAAGAATACTTTCATCTTGTTTGTTTGAGCTTAATGCTTTATCAAAATTAATGTCGAATAATTAATACTAGCTAATATTCTAAAGAAATAAATATCTTTCAGGAAAGACAATTTTAATTTAGCTAATTTTTTTTTACCAAAATGAAAATGAAAAATATCACACACATTCATATCTTGACTAACAATATGACATGTATTTGTAAATATAAATGTCCTTTTTTCATGAACCTGACAATCAAATGAATAAATAAAAATTTCTTTAATTATTCTATGAATTGAACAAGTCACAGAACTAAAATATTTAAAAGTGTTATTTGAGAAAGAAAGCAATCTTTTTTTAAATGGAGATAAATGGAAAAATTAACAACTGAATTTAAATTTAACAATGAATTGACAAATTTGGGGGGGGGGGGGGAAACAGTTAAAGATGCTAAATTTTCAGAAATCCCAGATGAAATATATTATCTTTTTTAGCATATGTCCATCTTTTTTTGCAAGAGCTGTCAGTACCTAGCCTCGCTGGTGCTCTTCAGTCTCTCTTTTCAAAGTAAGTAAGCATGGCGGTGATTGTGAGAAGAAGTCACGTGTAGGTTTCTTGACTGCCTTATGGTTGCTTTCAGAGCCTCCATATGAATTCTACCTATATATAGTTAATGACCTAACGATATTTCGGTACATGGGCCCCCAAACAAGAAGATAATTTCTCCTATTTTTTTCATTTTCAAATGACCTATTTTTATAGGTTTATTATTTCATTATTAACGGTACTAATACTACTAGAAAGGCATAAAAGCCACTATTTAACACTGGCATCATCTATGGTTCTCCATTAACAAAAGGGTCTGCCTAATTCATAACTAATAAAAAGGTGCTTTATTTTATTTTGAATGCCAGCAAATTCCACTTGTAGTTCTTAGTTATAAGCTGTCTCAAATGCACTTTAAATTTTGGGAAAGTCTGAAGCGATGGTAAAAGTTTTATAAAAATTCATTTAAGTAATTTAATATAGCTTCCTAACAAACCCATTTATCGAAATATATGATGAGGATTTTGGTGATAAAATAGAAAATCCTTGAAATGTAAGTATTTCTTGTCTATATCTCCTTTGGTTATCCATACATCGAAACTCTATAAGGCATAGCTATATTATTTTAATGTTTCATTAGATTCTGTCTTTATAAACAAGGTATTGTTACATGCAGGCCAATTTTAGTGTCTGGCTTCAAATCAAGGTAAGCTTTTTTTGCTTGGTGAAAAAAAATCTTATTTTTCATGATCATGTTATCTTACAGAAAGTCCTATTTTTCAATAAATATATTCTTCTTTTTCAGTGAATATAATCAAAATCATGTTTTATTAAAGTTTTCGTTAGATTGTGCTTATTATGATTATGCTTATTTTCTGTATTATGCACTATTTTTAACTTATGAATCACTTAAATTACGACTTCAATTTAATGTTTTGTATTTCAGTACACCAAAAGAAATTTACAATAATATAAATCATAGAGTTCAAGGCTTTACATGAGGCAAATTTTCTTGTGATTATTAACATCATTGATATATTTTACTGGCACTAGTAACTTACCGTTCCATCTGCGTCTGAGGCGACAACTGTCGTGACAACTGTACCAAGAGGTACTGTATCTTGAAGACGAATTGGTAGCGGTACACTGGTGAAAGCAGGAGTTACATCATTCTCGTCCTGAAATGAAGTAGCAAAATTACTTTGTGTTAATTACATCAGACAAAAGTATTCCACATAAATGCCCTCTGATAATCATAACTCACGCTTCAAAATGAATTGAAAACATTTGAGCAAAAGTGTATAATTTATAAATCTTAAAGTATTAAATTCAAATCAGTACATAAACAGGCGGGTCAATATATACATAGTTTGTTATCTATGAAACAGTCTAATATTTAATTTTTAATATCAATAGCAGTTTATATGATAAAAAAAGAATTATCGCTTGATATGGATGAAGTACTTTGAATTGAACTTAACAAATGATCCAATATCTGTACCACAAAAGTAATGGAAAACATCTCTATTTTTCTAAATGTCAAAGAAGATAAGTAAAGAAAGTGCCATTCTCTTCTTGATTTTATGCCCTTCAAAAAGAATATCTCCCTTATGAAGCCTTTTACGAGACAGGGCTGTATATATTTAGAAAAACATGAGAAACACATAATTTTGCAACTATAATATGAAAATCGAAAAGTTGTCGATAAAGTCTTCAGGGTATTAGATATATTTATGTAATAACATAACGCAATATCTTGAATGTTTAACTTTAAAACCCACTGACGGTCATGGGAATGGGGGAAATTCTACAGTTGTTTTCCCTGCAATAAGTTTTAAATTATATTTCTAGTTCAAATACAAAATTTTGTTTAAGTATTTTTTATTTATTTTGTTTTATATAGGTTATAAACTATCATTCTAATCAAAATATTTTTAAAATATTTTATTTTCAATTTTGTTTATAAATATAAAAATATTATGTATTGCTGGAAAAACTGGAGATCAAATAACGTATATATATGTGCATGACTGTCAGTGGGTTAAAAGACAATATCTACGTTTAAGATTTAGCGTCTAGGAGTGTTTTAAATAGATACTCTCCGCATTATATCAGCATGAGAAAATCTTTCTTACCATTACAGAAATCAGAACAGTTGCGGTAGCCCTTTGATCCGGACCTTCGTTTTCCATTGTTCCTATTAAAAGATTATACGAGGCTTGTTGCTCGTAATCCAAAGGTTTCAGCGTTCTGATCACTCCTGTTGAGGAATCAATTTCAAAGAGGCCCTCACTACCTTCTTTGATGACATACGTTACACTGCTTACAGAATCCGGGTCCTGAGCCTAAAAGACCATGTTTTAATTAAAATACTAACAAATAAAATGTTATTCTTTAAAATTTATTGTGAACAAAAGATATTCGAATGCCAAAAGTTATGTTGCTTTTCTCATTTAATTGAAATCATTGCCAGTGTGTCACGAATTAGAGAGATTGCTCAGTTCATTAATTTTAACGTAATTATTAACATAAACACAGCACTCACATATAAAACACTTGTTAATTAAACTACATCTACGGCCTAAAGCCAAATCTATCCGATCTTAAGATCATCCAAGAAAGGAATTAATACTTTCTTCCATGGAAAGAGGATAAGTACAACTAACGTCCTCTATATTAAGTCTCGTATCTAATATCAAGTTACAACACATTATATATCAATGGAACCAAACTTGACTAAATTGTGTACATGGTGCATATTATATTAAGCTTTTTCCGAAACTATTATTCCACATAGGGACAAATTAAATAAGGCATAGGAAGCAGCAAAAATATTTAAGAACATTTAATTTTGACACTATTATAGGATTGATAAGTTGCTATCTCAGAAATAAATATATTAAAATTTGATTATAAAAAATGCATTAAAATTTGATTGATGCAAATTACTGTGATGACTTGATGCATTTATGTCAAGAAGAACGAAGTATCATAAATGCTTGGGTAAGGTTTGGAATGTCACCACGATTTGGAAAGTGGAAAAAAATCACACAAGCGTTAAAATTAAAAAAAAAAAAATAATAATAATATGTGGAGTTGTATTAATCTTGTATTATTAAAATATGACAAATTTCGGACAATTTTATATGAAATTAATAAGAACTAATTATAAAACAAATGTACACGCCATCCACTGATAAATAGTCAATTCTGATGAAAAATGCTTTCGTCTTATTTGAGTAATTAGGAATCATTCCCTAATGTGGTTTATGAATATCATCATCTGATTAAGTTTGAAGGGACAATAGAAACATTTTAAATTTTCACGAGTCAAAAATAAGTATAGTCATCTCACGAAAATTTTCTATTTTATATTTTGTAAATTTTGAAATCTAATTAATGTTGAAAGTCTACACAAACATTTAAAGTAATTAAAAAAAAAAAAAAATGAAAATTTTTGAATTATTATTTGAATGCTAACATATTATTTAATATGCACAGCTATCAAATAATTATGACCAAATGTTAATTGCTTCATTCAGTCGCCTGCAATTAGAAAGAACAAGCTGACTATAGCCCACAAAGAAAACCCACCTTCACTTGAACAACCTCATGATTTGCTTTGTTTTCCGGCACAGTGGCTTCGTAGACGGATTTCTCGAAAAGTGGTTTCTCGTCCTGAACATCATTGACCAGCACTGTCACCGATACAGTACCGAATCTGGAATCAGGGGCGCTGTCCCGAGCCATGGCAGTCAGTCTGTGAGCGTGCTGGGATTCGAAATCCAAGGGGCGTACTGTGCGCAATTCGCCTGTGCTAGGGTCCAGCCGGAAGAAATCACTATTAGAAAGAAAAAGACTTGTTAGACTCTGGGCAGTCGTCATGTATTAGATATGGTTATTGATGTGGAAGAACTTACTTGGATCCTGATAAAGAGTACGTGATCTGCCCATTGATAGAAATGTCCTCATCTCTTGCCTGAAAGACGAAGTGTTAACTTATTCGTACAATACAAGCAAATGTTAATTAAAAGTATAATTGGTAATTGGACAAAGCAATTTTACATATCATTATTGATCTTAGCAAGCTATTAATAGTGCTTTTGTTGCGATTAGAATATCTATCACAGATGCCTTTATTGAAAAAAATTTCTGTTTGAATTAACTTAGCAACCTAATTTTTGATCATTTCCAACGACTTAAAGGTTTCAAATATTGTAATAATATGTTTTACCTGCACAGTTCCCACGTAAGTATCTGCTTGTCCTTCGTCCACTCTGAACGTATATTCGGACTGCAAGAATACTGGATTCTGATCATTGATATCGGTTACTCTCACGTCGACGGTGGTAGTAGAGAACTGAAAGGAGATTGATGAAACTAGTGGTAATTTGTCGAAAACATAAAGAATGTATTAATGAATCCACTCCCAAGGAAACAAAATACTAGAAGTAAACAACGAGGAATCGAATGTGGCCTTACTTGGCAAAACTTTAGCTATTCTTTTATACTAAGCATACTTACAAGGTTTCCAGGATCACTTGCTTTAACTACCAGTGCGTATGCTGACACTTCTTCTCGATCCAGGCGTCGAGCGACAAATATGGCACCGCTGAAATAAGTAAAAGGATGTTCTTCAATTTGTATAGTTCAATAAATAGTACACAAAAGATGATTCATAGTATATAATTATAAGTACAGGATGTCCAATAAAAGATTAACCCTTTTTTAATTTTTAAAAGTAAATAATTAAAATACGATAGAAGATTGGAGTTTAGCGTTTGCTGTATTGGTGCTAGAAAAACAGTAAGTTTTCAAAAATACAAAGGTTTGCCAATTAGATTCGTAGCGATGTGCGCTAAAGGGAGTCGAACTCGGGACTCCTAGATTGGAAGACAGGCACGCTAACCACTAGGAAAAAAGTGATCCATAATTCCTAGATGTTGTAACTGTCATTTGTACACAAAACCACCACAGATTTTATCTCAAAACCATATTTTTATTATTTGACATGCGTCAGTCAGTCATTTATTTGGATACCCTGTCTCTTATAACATCACCATGATATAGTAACAAACAAAATACTTGGTGATCTATTAATTTTTTTTAATTAAATTGCGCAAATTTTGATTTAATAAATATAGCGAATTCCTTATTAATGGAATTCACAGCACACATAATCAATATATTTATATCAAGATATTCTACAATATACAACAATAAATATGCTTTTTGTTATTGAGTGCATTAAAAAATATTTATTTAAAACATTGTTAACAGTAAATTAGTAATCTATAACACTGAAAATTAAATAGCAGTAAATTAATAATCCGTTTAATACAACGGATATCTCTGGTCGTAGTTCTTGAAAGTGTCACCTTTTCCTACAATAACGGCTAAAGGCTGGTTTAGTAAAAATGTATTTCCTAACCTCTTAGAATCGATAGAAAAATCTCCGTTAACATTGCCTTCAATAATGGAGTAGATAATGTCATCTTTCTCTGGATCCATAGCCTGTAGCACAAGAAAACAAAATGAAATTATTAATTTCACTTCCTAAAAAAATCCAATGCTTAAATTAGAAAAAAAAAAAGAAGAAGAAAGGAAAAAAAAAATGGCCCCCTCTTTACTGTTATTGTCAGATACTCCATACATCAAACAAATATAAGTTTTTTTTTATACTAAGTTAAAAGTCTTTTAGTTACACTGAATTACGTGAAGTTCCCTGATACATACCGTGAGCGTTATGACAGTTGACTTGACAGCTGCACCTTCACTCACTTGGGCATCGTACCTGTCCTGTGCAAACACTGGTCCACCAGCATTTGCACCTGCCACTATGTTCACATCCAGGATGGCTTGACTGAATCTGAAGAGTTTATAATTTTAGTTTAATTCATTTAGGTAAATAAAAAAAAATTACAGATTCAATTTTGTACATCACTGACCAAATAAGCGCAAGAAAAAAAGAATGTAGTCCAGAGAAACCAAATTATTATTTCGAATATCTAAAACCATCTTCATAAAAGAAGATTGTAAGAAGAAAATTTTTAAAGCAAGGGGGAGTAAAACGTCATAAAAAATGTATCATTTTATTTCATTTGATATGTACAAATAATAATTCTTAAATAAACGCTACTTTCTCCTGAATACAGAAAATGCATCTTCGAAAACAATATAAGTAACCACCCTAACTTAGTAAGAACTTTCATCAAAAATACATTACTTAGATACTAAGGTCAGCATAACAATACGCCCATATATGGACAATATAAAAAATCTGTCTCATTCTAATATAAATTATGGAATATCATTCAGAGCTAGAGAGAGAATGGATGATGAATCCCAAAGAAAATATTTATAGTTTGATGCTGCCCTATACTAAAATGGCTTTTCTCACCTTCCACCTGGATCCGTTGCTTGCACCGTAATGCTGTACTGTTCACCAGCAGCGACTTTGTCCACCACTTGAACTTGTCCCGTCCTCCTGTCGATGCGAAACTTGGACAGACCGTCGTTGGACACGTGGTAGATGGAATACACCACCTGTTCAGACCCCTCCAAGTCATCGGCGTCTGTAGCCGACACCTACGTAAGAACAGTCAAAATCAAACAAATAAACGAAACGAATGGAACAAAAAGTGGACATATTTAGGACATGCTTCTTTAATGGTGTTCACATTTTTTTAAGTATTAAGTGATGTAAGAAAATTTTCTTTGAGAATTTTCGCTTAATTTTTAAATATTGATAGAGAGTATTTGAATAAAGTTACATTAATCCGAACATTTGTTTACCTTAGCGACATCTCTTAGTCCATCCCCTGCAGGCAATTTCACTGTTGGTAGCGGGGAAATGACAGGCGAGTTGTCATTGACGTCATTCAAGTGGACACTCAGAGCTACTGGGGCGCTGGCCCCTTTACCTGGCAAGCTGCCCACTTGGCGAGCGATAACCTGTTAGAAAGAGAAAATTACAGTAAACTATACCGTCTAGATGTAAGGAAATGGCATCGTAGATTTTTATTTCATTTGAAATAACTGTGGAGTATAGTTGAATGCAGTTGAAAGTAGACAAGGAAAAAAGAAAGAACAATTCACATTTTAACTACTTAGAAATTTTAGCTACATTGCATTTTGTAATCTGATATTTTTGTTATTTTTTCGAGATTTTCGTAATAAATTTGAATTACGTTCACATCTATTAATTATCTATTACTTAGTAGTATCAATTGAAAATATATTTCTTGGTGCTAGGCTATATCTTATAAAAAGAAAAATAGGATAAGTCCAACAGCTGTCATAGCTGCTCTCAATTTCTGTCATTAGAACTTACAGAGTATGGTATTTTAAAGAAACAAGAAACAATATTTTACAATGTATATTTACAATGCACGATATTTTACAATGGTAGAAAATTAACTGATGCCACTTTAAATCTGATAATAGATTTCTAAGGAATTGATTCCTTAAACTCCAATTACTTTTGAGTAGTTATAATTATTTTATAAAGATTCCAAGAGCATATAAAATTAAGCTTACCTGAAATGTGTACTTGCTAGGATTCGGAGGATCTCTGTCCAAATTGGGCTCATTGACCACCAAATAGCCGTCAGAGTTCACTCGAAAGGACAGCGTAGTCACTTCAAATGTGTACTGCATCGTACCTTCTTCACCACTCTAAAACATTAAAAAAATATAAAAATAAAATGTATTAATATTTTAAAAATAATTTCTGTAAGCCTCTTAAAAAAAGGGAAACCTTCCAATACGAAAACATGAGACGCTGTTGTCATCTCGCCCATATTTAGTATCATCAACATCGTTACAGTTTGAACATTGTAAAAGATGGTGATAAGTAAGTGATCATATCCTTATGAGGTTGACTAAACCTCGATAAGTGTATGAAGTTAAGAGGATGTCATAGTAAGGATCATTCCCTACACTCGCAGTGTTGCAATCTTCTAGTCCAGCGCATTTTAAAACTACTTTCCACAAAACTTTGAAATTTGGTGAATAGGTAGGTAAAATATCACTTAATGAAATGGCATAAATTGTTTTCATTTAATAGCTATCAATTATCAATGAAAATTAAAATAGCAAAAGACAAAACCAGGTGGAGTCACTGCATATGCATAGACGTAAGGATTTCGAATATAAAATAAACTATATTAGTCGCTATTTTCGAGTTTTTAATTTATGCCATTTCATTGAGTGGTCATTTTTTTACCTACTTACCAAATGTCAAAGTTTTATACCAAGCAATTTCTAAATGCACTGGGCTAATATTGTAACACACCGAGTATAAGGAATGATCCTTACTAGGATTTGCTCTTAATGAAAGGGTGTCAATTACTTACCATGTCAGCGTCTGTGACTTTGAGGGCGAGGGGTTTCTTTCCCTCCATGTCCACCGTGACCGTGGTACCGATGGGAGAGTTCTCGTTGACGAATCCCTCCATGGCAGAAGGGGTCAGCACTGGAGGGTGGTTGTCGACTGCGTCCACATCGATTAGAAGCTTGGCAGTGGAGAAGCGACGACCGTCACTCACTTCTTCAGCCTGCAGGAGAGTAAAAATTGGTGAGAAAGTAAAAATACACAGATCATGCATTTGCGTTTGGGCACTGATTGGATTGTGGTGGAATTTTCATTGCACAATTGCAACATGAGAACCGTACTGCCTTTCTGAGCACGTAAGTTGTATCAGAAATGGCGGTTTCAAAAGGAGAAAAGGCGTTTTAAAGTTTAACAACTTCATGTAGTTAGTTGATGTTAATTTAAAGGAGCTTGGTACCCCTTGTTTTCACAAAAAAAAATTATAAAAATATCAATTTTCTTTTTTTGCGTGTTTAGAATCTTTGAAACCTTCTTATTCTGACAAGCTTTTGAGCTGATCCGATGACTACAATTGCAGAAAAACTATATTTTTAAGGAGAAATTTGCATTGCTGCAATGACTCCTTCGATATTTCGAACGCATTCTTCTTAGTTCGTGATTTTTGAAATTCCTACCTTACTCAAAATGCTAAAACTTCAGCAAATATAAATGAAAGGACTTGAAATTGTGTGTGTGTCATTCTAAAAATCTACTTGACAAAAATAGGCATGGATTTTTGAAAAAAATATGAACTTTTCTTTTACAAATTTAAATGTTCAAAAATACCCTTTTAACGCTTTTTTTACCCATAGGTACAGTAATTATCGTTTTTCTCTAAAACTATTTTACTTATTCTAAATCCGATGTCTAAAAAGTTAGAGTATATATTACAAGGAACATTTTTATTTAAAAAAAAATTAAGAAAAATATGGAAAAATAAAAGAGGATAGAATTTGAAATTTTATGAATTTTTTTAAATTCATTTTTTCAATTTAAAGCACTATGTGAACTTTCTTTTTTTTCAATACAATTTAGTATTTACTAAGTAATACTTCCAAATACGTAAAAATTATAATTTTATAGGCTTAAATAATAAAAAAAGTTTGAAGGGTGCCAAGTCTCCTTAATGGTTTAACTTATTAACTTTTTAATATGTTCCTTGCAAATATGACTATACAACTTCACGATTTGACAGAACAAACTACAAAGAAAACCATGGTATCAATAACTTAATCAAATAAAGAAATGTATATACTACTTCAGTGCTAAATACGATTGCATATTGCATCGAAACACGATAACAAAAGCACCTGAACTGCGAAGAGAGAGGTCAATATTTAAAAAAAAGGATGCTATCCTAGAAATCGTAAAAAAAATAAAAAAAATAACCGCTCTACATTAGCTTCTCAAATGAGAGAAGCCTGATGAAACTCTTTGTCTAATGACGAAATGTTTCGGCGCATTATAGCCCTCGTGTTGCTGACGGTGCCAGATAATCTGAATGCAACCAAACCTGATGAAACTCCAATATAATAATCCAACGAAAAAGTTAAAAAAGTACTTGAGAAATAATCCAAATCCAATTTTGAAAAACACTCAAAATTTAAGATATTTTTTAATACACACTTTATTAATAGGCCTGGAGATATTGTTGTAAGTAGCCATGGCAAGTTGGTTGGTTGGTTGTTTTCAGATTATCTGGCGCCGTCAGCAACACGAGGGCTATAAAGTAGCCATGGCAAGTCCGGCAGTATTTCAACAAGCCATCGTTGGGATTCTTTGATTTGATCCAGTTCTTAAATACTGCACTCTCGTCTAATAAATAAACACTTCGCTTTAAGAAAACGTGGTCTTTTTTATAGAAAACTTTCCAGGAATGTTAACGAAAACATACAGATGGTAACCTAAATTTCTATAATGTATGAGGATCTAAAAACACTAGACAAGGGCTAGTGCAAACTTTTGAAGAATTCTGATGAACTTACTTCAATATTAAAAATACACCTCCAAAGAGAGATTTTATCAAATGTTCAATTATAACTACCAAATCTTAATGTATTTCAAAATCTTTATTTTTAGATTATAATACTGATCTCCATGTGTGTGTCATAGTAATATTCATGGTACAAAACATGTTACCTTGACTATGATTTCCAGAGCTTTGGTTAGTTTTCTATCCAGAGCTTTAATCTGTCGCACACGACCAGTGTTGGAATCGATCTCGAAATACTCATCATACATGGAAGGGGTTCCTAAATAACACGCAATAAAACAGGTGTCAAGGAAACAAGTATATTAAAATAAAACGTAAATATCTAGTTAGTGGTATATTTGGTATATGTTTAGTTATACGTTTATTATATAAGTTGAATATATGCAGCTATAATATAACAATTATTTATTAAAAATGAATAAATAGTTAATTGTAGCCTTCACGGGATATCAATGCTTTTATACTTATTCAGAAAGAACCAAAATTAGTTTTACAATCTGTATAATATTATAGAAACTTCATTGCACGACTCATTTGTGTCCATCCTTTTTCAAAATAACATTTATGAGATCAGCACAGACATCTCCATAAATATATATATTTTTTTAACTATTTAATGTAGATATAGTTAAAAAAAAAACGTTTTACATTAATATTTTCAAGATTAATGTAAAACGGGATATCAATGCTTTTATACTTTTTCAAAGTGAACCGAAATTAGTTTTACAATCTGTAACATTTTATAGAAACTTCATTTTAAAGATTATTGTAAAAAATTCTTAGCATGATTACTTATGTAAAACTGCCTGAGAAAATTATACACGCTAAAAGAAGTTAGACTCTTTGTAAGAAATTAATTTTACACTTTCAAATTTGAATATTGAATTTTGTGAGACGTTTCTAGATCATTAATGGAGTATAATTATCATATTTTAACACTAAATGACGATTCATTACCAGCATAATGGACAATTCCCGCATTTTTTGTAAATGAGTGAAATTAGTTTATATTTATGAAGAATTTCTTTCTGATTAGAAATATTTACATAAGAGATCTTTAAAAACATTAGTTATTTAAATATAAAGAAAAGAAAAGACCTCAAAACTGAGCCAAAACCATTCCTATCAAAACACACACAAAAATCTGTGACGTCAAGGGTTCCTAGTGTTTCTATGATTATAGTGGGGTTTCTGCCAAATAGTTGGCGTTGAAATAGTTGGCGCTGGTAGACCATTGCCATATCCTGTACAGGTTGGTGCGATTTCCGAAAAACTTGCAAAACATGTTTCCGTTGCCGAATTTCAAGCCAAGATGTTTGGGAAGCCTTGACGTCACATCCAATTCTAGGCGAATAAATCGTTTTCTCGCCAATATCTCACAGGGAAACTTTGATTGCTAATTAAAAAAAAAAAAATGAAAAAGCGCTTCGAGTAGAAATTTAAATGTTTATGGGCCCTTTCAAAACATTTTGAATTGAATAAAAAAATAATTAAAAAAAAAAAAATGCGAGGATTGTCCATTTCAAAACATTATCTTTTAGAACAATATATGTTTACTAGCATGATTTGCTAAGAAAACCCAAATATTTGCAGAAAAAAAGTATTGTAACTTAGGAACACTCTACAAATTAGAAATCAGTATATTAGAAAAGTTCTTTCACAAATGTAATTATCAGAGTATACGATAATAACTGAACAAAATTTAAACTATAACTACACCACAGCAATTTTTTAATCAATAGTGGTCAAGAATGCCACTTTTACTGTTATTATTCAAGGAATTTTCTTACCATTGACGAATGAATACCGAATAGCAGCATTCAGAGAATCCCTATCTTTCGCTAATATTGCTTCTGGCATCACTTTCAGAAGACCAGACTATGAGGAGAGAAGAAAATAGTTTAGAGATTTGGAAATGAAGTGAAAAAGCATGAATATAAATGCGACATTTGTGACTTATATGATCTAACAGTTTTTCAACTTCGATAAAAATCTTTCCGAAAAATCTTCCATAAAAGCGTATTTTCCACCGAGCACCCTATTTATTACAATCACCTCTTCAGTTCATAGTTGGGCCACCATATGTATTTAATACAGAATTGATTATTCTTTGCATGGACCCCAAACTATAGACAAAAGTGATTTAATTAGCTGTTGAGAATTTCTGCATTGTTGATTTTTGTAATTGTTTTTATAATTTTGAACTTTTTACTTTTTACCCGGGCATACAGTATCCGATGGTAATCACAATTTTCACGTTAAGAGTTAGTTTTTACATTCCAATGACAAAAGACTTTATAACAACAACTGCTCTTGAACATTTTCCGAGAGGGAAGTTTTCACTAATATCCGCTCCATGACTCCGAGCTCCCTCAGCTATTCAACTTTCAAATTTAACAAATCCCGTTGTTTACTCCACATGTTCACAGTCTAACATCCTCTACTATTATTTTAAGCACCAAACTTTGTTTTTGTTATATTCCAGTCTCTCCCTCTAGTATGACGTCATGGCTAATTTGCTTAAAATTTTCAAGCTGTAATAATACCATAATACTATAATTATATATTGACCACTTAGCGTAAGCTTACCATGACGCCGCTAGTGACGTGTGCCTTATATTCTGGGTTGACACATGCGCCATTGACTAGAGTGCATGCATCATAAATGAAAGCGGGGTCCTGGTCATCGCCGTCGGCCACGTGGATGGTCAGCGTTGCGGTTGAAGTCAGCCTCTGAGACGGATCTGCTGCCTTATCCTGAAAAAAAAACAAAAAAAACACCATACAGGGGTCTCATTAGTGACCCTTGACGTCACACACTTAATGATTAAGGTAGCGTTGCATTAAAGGTTAAGGCGTCTGGGCTTGCGTGAAGCCTTAAAGAAGACTAAACAGTAAAATATTTAATTCATTGGCCATATTTTAACATCCATGGGGAAAATATGGTCAAAATTAATTATTTTTATACAAAAAAAAGACTTAAAAAAGACTTTATTTTTTATAAGAACTACACAGGGCTGTGTAACCTAAAAATCTGCACAATGGTTTTAAACTTCGAGGTGTCTGTCTTTGGAGAGGGATTTCAAGGTGGGATTAACTACCATTTACATTTTGAAAGGGAGAAGAATAAGAAAAATCAAAATAGACTATCAGTCAATGCAGGAAGTATCTGTCTGAATAACAAATGTTGCTACTTATTATTTCTGTTGTTAACAAGTTCTTATGTAATTTACATGATAGACAACAATTCTTTACCCAAGTTACAAGGTTACAACTTTAACTACTTTCTTATTTGAGTTCACTGACATCAAGTAAGTGTATTGCTCAAGTTTGTTTAAAAACGATATGTAGGAATGAGATGAAAAAAAAAGGAGTTACGTTTTGACTAGTAAAACAAACACATTATGTAATTGTTTACTCTATATTTGAATTCAATTCTGGTTCCACGTCATGGGCCAAAAATGTCTCACGTGTTAGAGAAAAACGAGCGTCTGCTGAGAAAAGTCAATTCTTGAATGAGATTTTTTTTTTTAGAATGAGGTATATCTAATGTGACCAGATTTTTCTACCTTCAGAAATTTTATCAGTTACCTACTCTGTTAGTTTTTAAGTTCTGAAGACATTTTTGTTTTGTTTAGAATAACTTTGACGTGACTATGTAACAGGAAAACGGATCAATTCGGCGGGACATTCGGTCAACGGGCCAGCGAGGTGGAAAGCGGAACTGTCCCGCCAAAATCGAGACGTCTGGTCACATTAAGTATACCATTATACAACATTGTTGAAGTAAGTATTAGATTATATATAAAAACTTAGTCATAAGAATCAATAAAAAAATTCCAAACACACTTTTGCACAAAGAGAGACGTAATTAAGTACTGTCAAGTGGCTCGCCCATTATGAATAGAAATCGGACACAAACGTCACAGCAACGCATCTTGTCACAAAAATTAACTTGTTTCTAAGTAAAAAAAGGACCAGCTTCCAAATGGATGACATTTAGCAACGACAAACTAGACATGATTTATATCTAGTTTGAATTAATCATATAATTTCGTCAATATAATGATTTTACTGTAAAAAATGTGAGCTAATTGGTTATTACCTATATAAGGGAACAGGACAATGACATTTATTCTAGTATTAACTACTATATTATTTTTGTGAAATAATTAAGTTTGACGAATCACATGCTCACCGTTGCTAGAACTGTGAGATAGTATATATTGGATCTTTCGAAATCCAAGGTCTTCTGCACTGTCACCAGACCTTGGTGGGGTAGATTGATAGAGAAGAAAGGATATCCATCCCTCTATTGAAAAAGAATTAATGCAAAATTAGTTATTAATAGAAATGAGCAGACGTTAACATGAAACGGAAATAGATTTCAATTTTGTTTTTTATAAAATTCTCAACGAGCATAAATTAAGACATTTAAAATATTTATTTCATAAACCAAAGATATATGATACTGAAGATAATTGGCTAATGGGATGTCCAGGTAATATAAATATGATAATATTTTACTAAACAGACTGCACAGATTTATATATATCCAATCATTCTATAATAAGAAATTGTTTAATGTGATTAGTTATAATGATATTACTTATAGAACAACTTAAGGTATACATATACAATTGAGATAATTTTCTTTAATTTTTAGGTAATAATTTCAAACTTTATGGCAGTATAACAGAATTAAAAATGATGCATTTATTTATATATATATATATATATACATAAACTTTTTTCCCCAACCATTTTTTAATCAGCTAATTACAATTAAAGTGACAAATTAGGACATTTTTAGAACATACATAAATAAACTTGTAATTAACTTAGAGGTATGATTTTTACTGCAAATAAAAGATATTATATTGACGTATGTTCCTATAAAGAATTTTGAATTTGGATGCAATAGCTATTAAATTATAAATTTTTAAATAAAAAGTTTTTAAAAAAATACATAGTTTTTAACAAAAAATTAAGATTAAAATATTCATAAAAAATGTTTTTATAACAATATGAGTTAGATTCTCCATAGAAAACACATTCATGACTTGTGTTTTGGGAACAAAATTAGAATTTTGTAAATCGGACAATTTATTATGAAGTTATGACCGTTGGCGTGAAGTCATATAACACCAAAATGTCATTCTTCAGAAAACGCGTTTAAAGCTTACTACACTAATGAACGTAATACGAAACAGGTTCACAAAACCCACTGTAATTTAAAAAGTAAATTGAGTCTCAGAAATAAAATGGTATTATTTTAAAGGTAATGAATTCGGAAATATTTTAAAACAAAAAAATAAAAACGCAGACTTGAGTCAAATTTTGACATTCCTAACGTATATGTATACCTTAAAAGGGTTTTTCATAGTCTTTGACGACTTCCACATGGCCTCTATAGCATAGAGAGTATATGAACCATTGAAAGCAACTTTTTGTCTCTGATGAGCAGAACATTTTAATTATTTAAATTTTACCGCAACTAAGGTTCTCACAAAATTTTTAATTATCAAAGCCCTCACGAATCACTCAAAAATATCACTCAAATTAGTGAACATCCACAATCAAGACAAGAACAATAGGGAGTCTTAGCTATTTTTATCAATTGTTTTATCTTCTTTTTTATGTATAAAAAATGAGCAATATTTGCTTGACTGTGATATTAAATATCTATTACTTTGATGATAATTGTATTTAGATTTAATCTCAACTTTTATGAATCAAGTTCCATTTGTTGTAATTTAAAATTGGACTTGCAAACTATGACACCCTACTGACTTAGGAGTATAAGATGACTTCGTCACTCATTTGGTTTTCTATTTTTAATTTTCTATTCTGTGAGTCTGTGTTAGTTTATTTAAAAAAAAAATTCTCAAGTTTTAAAGTTATGTAAGTAGTTTATTAAATCACGCAAACTGTAACATTTGTTAATTTTTAAATGAAACCTGTCCAACCACATGTAACTAAACCTTAAACTCACCTGAGTGGATTATATATGATTGTTAGTCAAAATTTAAATTTTTAGTACTTTTCTAAATTCAAAATTCCTGATACTTAATAATATAAATGTAGTAATAAAAAATTATTTAAAATAACATAAAAGTACTAAAACTTTTGTTTCCAATATTTTATCTTTTTCGAAGGACTATACTTGTATTTCCCAATAACTTCATAACTGGATTATCACTTACATAACATAGGTATCGCAAGACTTGTTTAATTGTAAAATTTTTTTAATTTAATATTGTAACCATATATATTTGGAAAGATTATCATTATGAAAGTATTACAGCTTCTAATCAGAAGTGTATACTTTGAAGCATGAACCAATGAATTTTTATAAAAAATCCTACAACAGATTAAAAGTCAATATTTTCAAGCTCAAATAAGCCCGAACATTTAAATTTTTTAAAAGAAGACATTCTAAAGTGTATAAAAAAAGTGAATATCTTCAAAAAGGTAGAATATCTTCAAATTCCCTGACACATATTTCAAACATGTGGATAGGCACAGTTTATTTTATCTCTACAGTTAATTTTATAGAAAGAATTAAGGTACAGAGGGATTCTTGATGAGATATAGGTGACATCGAAATGTATGTCACGAAGATAAAGATGTTCGACATGAAAAAATATGGAGGGTGAACACGTTTATCTTTTTTTCTTCTTCTTCTTCTTTTTTTTTAATTGTTTTTAAATTCAATTATTCGATAAAGGCCGCATCATCATCAATCAGTAATGGCAAATCAGTAAAATGGCCCTCGGGCAATGACATCAGGACCATTAGTCTAGACGATACTCCATGTCCATAAATGCAGAAATTCTTCCGAACTGGCTATGGTAGCCTTGATTTATAAGGAAATTTAATGTCGTCTAAACATTCTTTGCAATAAATTTCTTTGTGGAACAATGTTAAGATGTAAGAAATAACTTTTGAGCTTTTTTTATTTTTCGAATATATTATTTATTGTACTTCTATAGACTTTTTTTTACAAGTTTTGTGATTTTTCAGTTCTTCACCAAACATGACATTTTAATACAAACTTGTTTTATTATCCATTATCATTCACTTTTTATTTATCTTTCACTATATGCTTGATAGAGATGCATGATATCTGTATCAGAGTCAAATTTTAAACATTAATTGTAATTGAAAAATTATACTTTGTGGTGAAACTTCAATAATGCCGCAATTGGAAAAACATACAAGTTCAGAAAGAATAAATAAAAGAGAAATCAAGTTTTCTCCACTAAGCGTAATAGAGATTGAGTCAACAGAAAATAATTCAAATAATTCAGGTCTACTTTTTATAATTAATGTCAATATTGTTTACTTACACAACTAATACTTCATAAATATTTATGAAAAGTTGTTTTATATTTTTTTTTTATCCAAATGAGGCAATGCCTTTTACATTATGTCTAATTCATTTTAAATGATACATTATACATTAGAATATGACTTTAATTGAGATTACCTCTGTTGAATCGCCAGCTGCAGTGGAATACTCCACAAGGCCATTGCTGTCTGAATCTGCGTCAGTAGCAGCTAAATCTCTGAATATTGTCGTGCCAATCGGTGTCAACTAAAAAAAGAAAAGTCAAATTAAGTCAGAACTAAAAATGAAACATCTACATTAAAACAAACGATGCAAATCAGCAGATTTAGAAGTTTTCAATATAAATAGGTTCCTTTAAATCATAAAGTATTTATAAACCCTATTCAATTAGCTATCAAAAGATATTGAGGATAAAATTAATTTTAACAGTAAATAAAATTTAATTGAAAATTTATTATTGTCTATTTCATTACAAAACAATTACGATTGCCTTAAGAGATAAAATTAATCTTATCGCTGTTTGTAATATAATTTATGTTAATATTTCATTTCTATAGTGCTACATACAATCATATTTTTAATTCATCTTTTAACTCTACAGTTCTCAGAATTACATATGGATGAAATAACTCTTCTAACTTCTTCTCAGAATTACATATGGATGAAAATAACTGCTTAAAAAACCAAATTTTATTTTAAAAAAACTTTTGTAATTCTTAAATATAGACAGTGGTAAACTTCTTAAGTGATTTATGTGTTTAAAATATTATAGATTTCGTTTAGTTGTATAATTTTTATTAATTTTCATCCACTTCTGTTGTTGTAACTGAATAACAAACTAGTTGAATTTGATGTTCTTTTTTATTTCTTATGACTATCTATTTAAGTATATGATGGTATCATATTTAGTATAAGCAATCAAATAATTGTAATTGTCCTATTTCCTTTCCTTTCATTTTTTTTTTTTTTTTTTTTTAATTTTATTTTATATATATAAATGCATTTAATTCAAACGATATAAATGCAAAAACTTTTCCAAAGTTTTCATTGTTAAAATGAATAATAAAAATAATAATTACATTAAGACCTAAAAGAAATGCTTTTGATACTGTTATGAAGCCTCAGATACTTTTTTTTGCTTCCTTTTTTGCAAGGTAGGTTTAATTTTATTTTGAGTCTTAACTGTCAGATTTTCAATACATTTCTTCTGTTATTAAATATGTTAGTGTGATTAAAATTTATTTAAAGAAAACAATATGTCAAATACTTACTTCCGAAACAATTGTTTCGTAATTTGTGGACTTAAAAAGAGGGGGATTATCATTGAGATCCCCAATTCGAATTACAACAGGCACATTCCGCTGTAAAAAGTATCAGAATTACAAAATGAATAAAATATATTTACTTCGAAAAAGTAAGTTCTATTCTTTAATATCCACAGCAAATGATCAATTATTTGTATTTCAATTAAATTGTGTAGCTAATGTATTCAGCAAAAAAAAAAAATATGCTTAGAAATTTACCTGAATTTCGGAGGCTGTGTCTTTGCATGATATTTGCAATCTCACCATTGTCAATTCCCCGTTCTGTATAAAAAAAAAATATACATGGCTTTTTTTTATGTTTAAAGTCAACACTTTCTACAAATATAAAAATTAAAAATAACATTCACGCTAACATTTAACGTTTCACATTTTACGTTAATTTTTCAAAAGGTCTTAGCTAGATGAGATATACTGGTTATTTAACATTCTCACTCTGATTCTTTTCGATATCCCACTGCAAATTATGCATCGAAATAAAATGTGAAGCATTATAAGCAAGAGCTATGTGACTTAAACATTTTAGCAAAATTTTTATAATCCTAGTTTCCACAAGGGATTCAATTAGGTAGAAGGTGTTGGATTCAATTCTGACTCTTACCTCGACTCACTAAAATGCTTTATGGTAGCTATCTCGACTGATGAAGGAGACACAAAAGTAAAAACTTTAAAAACCAATATAACCTTATAAATACAGTCTGATATTTCATCAGCTTAGCTCTTCAATTATGCATTATATTGCATTTTTCGATGAGTGCGTAAAGCTCATTGTTGAAGTTAGATCACCAATATACTTACATCTCTGTCTATGGGTCTCTTGAGAATTAATCTCTTTCCATCGATCACGAAATAGTCCGCGGTAGCAGTCTGAATCTCCAAGTCTATCTGAGGGGGGAAGCCGCGGATGGGGAGATCAGTTGGCACTGTCGTTTGGTTCATCTCTGCAACAAAGAGGCGGTCTTAGATTGACTTATACTGTTATTATGCTTAGTTTCTCAAGCACAGTAACATACGTAATTCGTCATAGCTATTGAACTTTTGAACTAGATATGATAAGAGTATAGGAAATTATTGATGCAGTTTTGAGAGAAAGGCAAGTGTATGAAATTGTTTTGCTTTTTTAACATCTTTTTTTTAGAGAAGATAGGAAACACATTTAACTATCTTTTTTATTAATTAAAACCTTTATTGTCTTTGAATTTGTATTGAACTTAAGTAAGCGAAAAAATATATAATGCTATGTGCTTAGAAACGTTGATGAAATATTTTAATTTCTTATTGTATCTTGAAATATATGCATTAGCATTAGATCAAGATACACATGAGTCATTCTCCCGAAACAGGAAAAATGCATGTCACAGCATTACACAACTTTAGAAACCAGTACGAAAATAATAACTTGTACGAATTAATAACTTGTACGAATTAATAACTTGTACGAATTAATAACTTTTCCATGTTTCAGGCAGACTTTCTTATCAATAACATATTGAATTTTTCTTATATAAATGTATTAAAAAAATATTTATCAAAAGTCCAAAACTCATAATCCTGCTTGTCACTAGAGCCATCTATGCTGTTAAATTAATAATAAAACAAATTTTATAAAAATAATTAATTTAATGCATTAATAATAAAGTGTTTTATACAATGAAAAATAATTTAAAATAATATAATTATTTTTTCGTATTTAAAAAATTACTAAAATGCATGTCACTGAACAAAGTATCATTGTCCTGTAATATTACATTACACTCAATATTTTAACTACAGAAGGCAGCTGCATTCTCCTATACCAAGAACTTTTATTTTTTTTAGTAAGCTTTGGGAATAATTATTCTCAATTGACACTATTTTTTTACGGAATTTTGAAGTTCTATTCCATCAGAGTTATGTTTAATTTGCATAATTTTCCTGCCATCTTAAAAAAAAAAAAAAAAAAAAAAAAAATACAACGTGTGTAGAGCAAAAAATTATATTGCTATATAGAATGCATAATAAAGTCACCTTTTAGAAAATATATGCATTAACTTTAAAGTAGAATGTGCAAGTTTCTAATTCCATCACTTTCGTTATTGTCCTGGCATATAAAGAACACAATAACAGCAAATCAGGACAACGATGATATTTATTTATTCAAAATATAATTAAAATTGCTAAAAGTGTAACAGTACCTCACTACTATTAAATTTGAAATTTTAATTTTTTATTATTTTAATTAGCATTTTTTTTAAATCCCATTATTAAACAAATTTTCATATTATGAGCACTATTGTCTTAGCATAGGAATTTTTTTAAACATTTTTTCCTACTCACAATGAACAAATTTTCGATCTGTTGATATTTTTTCTTGTTTTATAAAGCCTAAACAATAACAAAAATTATATAACATACTTTTAGGGCATTCTTTTTTGAAAAATGTTTTAATATTGAAAAGTTGCCTGTTTTGGAAGAATGACCAAGATAGATTAAAGTTATATAGATAGAAGTGCTGATAGTCCCATTAAATTAATTTATTTCACAAACTTATTGGAAGTTGCTGTATAACTTCCAGGGTTTTAGCACTGAAATTTGTACACCAAAAGAAAGTTGATAGCTAATATTTGCATGTGATGATATATACAACTGTCTGCTGGTGTAATAATAAGAATCAAACATTTTTGATTACATACTAGTTTTAAGTTGATTATCATCTCCGTTATTTCTACGACAAAATTGAGGAGTCATACGAATAAAAATATTAATGAATCCCAACTTATTATAAACTATATAGATTGAAAGTGTACAAAGAAAAGGTTTTTACTGACAATTTCCAAAAATTTTATTTAATTTACATTACCCCCTAATTAGAGTTCCGGTCACTTACAACGCTTTTTTAAATTATTTTAATTAATAGCAGAACCCTAATATGCAATAAGAAATTCAATTAATCGCAAATGCTAAAATATTTTAAAGTTGGTTGTATTTCTGCGCAGTTGTTATTTAATGTATCTTTGAAATTTCAGAATCAGAAATACAAATAATGATAAATAGTTCATTAAAGTTTTAGGGAAGGATGTTTGTACAACTAGCAAATAAACTAATATTTCGTAAAGTTAATATAAGTATAAATTACGGTGATGCAAATAACTAATAATAAAGAATGGGTTCTTACGGTTTCCTCTGCTTTCTAATATGTCCATGATGATCACACTCTCTCCAGATTCTATCTCGCACTCTGTAAGAAAAATAAAGAAAATTCAAAACAAAATTTTGAACTGGAAGATTATTCAAAGTGGTCAGTACTTATATGAAAATTATGATAAACAATTTTAATTTATATAGATTTAATGTATGTGTATTCCTAATAATTATGAATTGTCAGATGATAAAGGAATAAAATGTATTGTTATTTGGATGACAGTTTTTCATTGTTGTAAAAAGTCATTACTTTTTTTTAAATAAAACAAAAATTGTTATGATCATAGTTTGTCAATTCAGTTAAGTATATAAATAATCTCAAACAGGTTTATACTACATTTTTTTTTTAATCAGCTGATTCTTAAATACTTTTCATCAAGCACTAAATCATAGAGATGATTGTAAGGATAATTCTTAAAAACCCACTATTTACATATTTTGAAATGGGTCTAAGTCACAAAAGTGGAAAATTTTCTCTTTGCTAATACCAATTTTCTAGTAAATTAATTATTATTAATATATATATATTTTTCCCCCACTGATAATAATGTTCTCAATTGAACGACTTATTCTAAAAAAAAATTATACAAATTAAATATTTTAATATTTTAAATATTCCTTTTGCATTAAAATACAGATAAACTTCAGAAGTTACGGTTCATAATCAAAAGTTTTCTCAAATTTATGATATAGTAACCTATTTATTTATTAGTTGATTTTGTATATTAACTTTCACTTACGGCATCTGCATAGACCCAGGAGCAGCCAAAAAGATGTGAGCAATAAAAGGAGCCTCTCTGGTGCTGCCATCATTTGACACTATCTGAAACAAAAAGACAACGGCATTAGATTACTACAGTTTGAATATGATGAAACAAAAACAAATGTTCATATAAATGACCCAAAAGTATTTTATTCACCACCATAGATATAAACGTTAACGACTGATTTTTGGTTCAACTTAATCTATATTTTAAAACTACTAAAGTCACTCGCAAATATAATGCTTTATTTTATTAAATTTGAATTGAAATACAACTTCCAGACATCATAGTTTATGAAATACTAGGTTTACAGCACTTAATTAGACGTTAAATATACTCATAAAACAAGGTAGTTGTGATATAATAATCGAATTCAATCACGACAAATAGTCGGCGAGGTATTATAAATGAATCAATATTGAAATATAATATTTACAAAGGTTCCTCTTATCCTTATCTAAAAAATTATAACTGAATAAAACTACACAAAAGTAAATGCCAGTTTAACTTTTATGCATCAAATATTATAGATATGATAAGACTTGTAAGTATACTAAAAATAAAGTTAGGTTTCAACCAAAAATCAAAAGTAGATCTCCATGATCCTTATGAGATATATTACACATGTTTGATAAAATTTATAAAATGATTGGCCTTGTTTTTTTTTTTGTGTTTTTTTTTTTGTGTGTGTGTGAAAGTTGCGTCTGATGTTATTTCACAGTGGCGATTCGCACTGAATTAACAATCATTTGCCTTGAATAAAAAAATTTTGGAATTATCAAACTATAAAAATCCCATGTGATTGCATAAGGATACTCAAATATATATAGAAACAAATCCACTTGATTAAGATTTCTCTACAATTATACAATGTTATCAAATTAAATAAATTTTAATTTAATATATATTTCAAAAATACGAAAGGATATAAAACTAGCTTGTACGACGTTTTACTATTGCAAAGTAAAAAAACTGGAAAACAGTTCAAATTTTAAATTATTTTAATTTATATATAAAGTATAGCGTTACATCAAAATTATTAAATTATTTAGGTTTTTGTAGAGAAACTATGATTATTAATTATGATTAGGTATTATGATGTCGTTTGAAAAGATTAATTTATGTTGATAAGAAAAGTTATTATATTTATATTGATAAGAAAAGTTATTATATTTATATCATACAATGTCATAAATTATTTTTATAACTGAATAGATAAGCATTTTTAATTATTTATACTTGCACCATAAAAACTTTTTCAACTTTTGTAACTTTTTTTCACTTAAGAATGTACGTGATTTTATCCTTTGTTATTCTTATCAATGAATCAGATAACTGAACGTGTTCATGATAATTATTGTCTCAGTATGTCAAAGACAAATTCAAATATAAAAATTTGAACCATTAAAGTACTTTTTGGCAAAATTGATTAAAAATTCAACCATAAATCATTCACAATTTTATAAATAATCCGTCATGAAAAAGTTATCCTTATTATTAATCTAAATAATTTGAAATCAAATGTAAACATTTCATTAACAACATTTATTTAAAATTTAAAAACCTCATTTGAGCTATTTAAAATTATTTGGAATCTGACAGTTTCGTTATTTAATTGAACTGTAAATTTTATAGAATAATGATATAACTGAACAGTTATATCATATACGTAACTGAACAGTTATATCATATACGTAACTGAACAGTTATATCATATACGTAACTGAACAGTTATATCATATACATAAATGACTAATATAAATATAATGTCAACCATGAATTCTTACACAGTATTTTTGGTATAAAAAAAAGTAAATTCGCCAAGAAACCTTCAAGGACTTTCCCTAAAACAATACTTTATCAATTAAATTATACACACTTGGAAAATTCTATCAATTTGACTGCATTGGGGATTGCAAATGCAATTATTTTAAAATTCAAAAATAATTTAAATACTTTAAATACAGTTTTTTTACTTAGAAAATACTTTAAATACAGTTTTAATTTCCGCAATATTCCTTTGGTATTTGGTACCCATGGAATGAGGTTTCCCGGCAACGCCAAAGTAACATGAGGCTGAATGAATAATGGATTTCTCCTGCATCTGCATTCTTAGATTCTTTGAAAATGGTGTCGATGTTGACAACATTAAATCTAGGCTTATAAGTACCTTTTAATTGAACTTCTCCTGTGAATTTGTAAGGGTTTAATTAATGGATTTTCTTAGAAAAGACAGTTTTATGATTCATTGCTACTGATTGATTAAATTTTTCACGGCTTTATGGCAAGAGGAATGTTTCTACACCTACATTAATCCATATTATGCTCCCAAAAACAACTTAAATTTTATACATTTGTTTTAAATAGATTTTATAGGAATTCCACAACACATACCATCATTATGATGCATTTATACTAGTTTGGCCTTGGCCCAAAAAACTGAAGATTTTAAGCCTCCTGGACCCTCTTACCAAACTTATTACCACTAAGATATCTATGGGATGCAATAGAGGGCAATAGATAGATTCAAATGAACTTGATGATGATGTAATAGATGCAAATGAACTTCTTCCAGAAGTTCATTTATTAACTTTGCGTCTTGACAAGGTGAAAACTAGGATCTCCCACCAGTCAGCCAAACAAACAAAGAATGCCATATTTCGACAGTATGTTATCTACGGGCAGACTTGCCTTTTGGTTTAGATGTAAATCGGCACCAACGTGATAAAAAATATCAGATGAATAAATCTCGACGCTATACTGCACATCCATAAGTCGGTGGACTTTTAGGAGAGGCCATAGAGAACGGAAGGATGTCGTGACGAGGAATATTAAAATAACTATTTTTCTTAAAGAACTTTTTTTGAATATTTAGAATTAGAAAGAAATTCTTCATAAATATAAACTAATTTCCCTCGTTTTTAAAAAATGAGGGAACTGTCCGTTTCCAAGTACTAGTTAGCACGAATGGCCATTTTGTACGTTCCACGATTAAATGTATTTCGTCGGCTTTTTACCATGCCTTTTTGCATAAAATAGAGAAAATGTTATTGGAAAACGTAGATTAACACTATGCCGTCCGCACGTCTAATCGGGATTATTATTATTATTATTAATTTGGCATCGGTATGACCTTCAAAAGTTCAGATCATTTTGCCTATCGCCAGTGATTTTTCGGGATATAGTAAATCGTCTAGTTTTACTTCGCCGTTATTTTTCCGACAGTTTTTTTGACATTTCGCTTGCATTTGCTCGATAGTTTTTGGGAGGTTGCCGGATAGTTCTTGCGGGACACCAACAGAATCGTTTTAATAGTTAGTTTAAGGTTTATAACTATCAAGTGTTATTAGTAAGCTATTAAAAAGCATATTTTCACTCTAATACGCGAAATCGCGATCGTGCATATCTATTAATGTTGCAGTTATTAATTTTATCAACAAAAAAATATATATATATATATATTTTTCTTTAGTTTAAATAAATTTTAGTTTAAAAAATATCCATTGAATTTTAAAAATACCCTTAAAATTTAGAGCGAAGGGGGGAGGTAATACTCTTTGGAAATATTTAACTGGAAAACACTGAGGCGAGGATAAAATTAATATGAAATGTACGTTTGATTCATCCAAGTCCGTTTTTCATAAAGAATATATAATAATTTTTAATGTCAAAATTTTATTAAAAATGCAAGCATTAAAATAAACTGATATTGTTTTTACAATTGTAATTTTATTTTAATGGAAAACTTTTTGAATTAGCATAAAAGATAAAATGATATTGTTCCAATACGTTTATTTTGATATTTTTAAGGAACAAAATAACATTCTTTTATTGAAATTATATTTAAATCCACCTTATCATGAAAATTATCTTTGACTTCAATTAGAAATTAAAGTAATCATATTTGCAACTTATTATTTATTTTATTTTTATTCATAATTTTAATTGTTAAAATAGAACATAATGTAATTTTATTTGAGGATTTATATTCAATGCCTTACTTTTAAAAAATATGACAAAAAAATTCTGTCACTTATTTCTGTTTTTTTTTTTTTTTTTTTTTTTTTTTTTTTCCATTTAAAAAAAAAGTAAAACTAAAAAAAAAAAAAATTTCTGCAGAAAAACAGATAGTTAATGTTTAAATACAACTTTAAGTTAAATTATAGAAAATATATTAAAAATATGCAGAATATCTAACTTCAACAATATATTTTTGTTAGCGTTAAATCAATATACGAAACAATAAGGCGACAAACTAAACGCATTACTTTGTCAACAGACGTTTAAAAAACCTGCATGTTATTAACTGGTAGTTTACCGTATTAAGGTTTTTTTTCCGATATTTAAGTTTAAAAAAGAAATTGCTAGGGATTTCTTGGGTTTATCGTTTCACATCCTTCTTCCTTCTTCAACGTCCGTCAAACAACATGATTATTAGTTTCTGTAACATTTTCCGACGTTTTCGTCGTTTGTGATTTCGTCTATATAATGAGAATTTAAATTTCGTTTATTAGAATTTTAAGAACTGGATAAATATCTGTACTTCGATTCAAAATTTTCCAATTTTCAGCATCCTGGCTTTATGAAAAGTAGACCGTCGAAATACTCCACATTTGAAACCTTTTATCCTTTTCCATCCCTTTAAGATTGATTAGTCGAAGGAGACTGTAATTTGAACGTTAAGAACATTTTCGCTTTTTCGACTCCGTATGTGTTATCAATCGAAATTGACACAGCTTAACCCATTAACCGTTGGCGTTGCGTTCACGCAACGCTTAGAAACCATAACTACAATACATATTTAATCAATTTTAAACTAATATTTGGAGGTTTTTTTTCATTGGTAAGGTTACACACTTTAATTTCGAACAATAAAAATTATTCTAAACCTTATTGTTTTCTCGTAGTAATAACTTAAACTTTTCCGAAATTTGCTAAGTTAGACTGACATTGCTAAATCGATTCCGAAAGATAAAAGAAAGGAAAATAATTTTTATTAGACATAACATTTCATATATCCATAGTTCACTTGAAGGTCACACGCAAATAAAAAATGTTTTGATGAATTCATCTTCAAGCTACGATCTTGGAAATACTAGTGTTGCGCTCGCGCATAGTCAGCGGAAAAGAGGGTCAAAATTTTCTGAACTTTTTTCTCACCGCTTGTTACTACAACTGCTTCATTTTGATTTGAAATAACTCGAAAGCACTATCTTACGCTTAGTGAAGCTCTATATACTTTTTACACCATTGATTCAGATGACAATGAAACGGAAATTGTTATTATTTCACCAGAATTTGGAAAGTTACTAACAAGGAAGAAGGGGACAATACAGTAATAAGTGACTCGACACGTTTTACCAAATGACATTTCTGGTGAGGTTGAATTGCATTCAAATAGGAAAAATAAGGACCAAAATAATATGGATAATACAAATACAAAGAAAAAAGATATTGAGCCTTTTAAATTGAAGAAAATAGATCCTATTTATACATCGGATACCAAAAAATGAAGAAACATCACGAAGTTGAAAAACTGAAAAGAGAATTAGAAATTTAAGTTGTGAGGAAATTTTCGTTAAGTTTCTTGACTCTGAAACTTATGCATTGCTCATTAATCAAACTAATATATATTCTCAGCAAAATAATCGGACTGACTTTTTTGCTTCTGAGAGTTACCTAAAAAGGTTGATTGGTTTGCTTCTTCTTACTGGATACCATACATTGCCACAAGAAGTAATGTATTGGTCATTAGATAAAGATGTATCAGTCCCGTTTCTTAGGGAGTCAATGTCACGTATTCAGTACAGGAATATAAAACAAAATTTGCATATGGCAGATAACATCAATATTGACAAAAATGACAAATTGTACAAAGTGAGAGTACAAGAGTGAAATTTGTTGAATAAGAAATTTTAATAGTTTCAAATATTTGCACACGACCTAAGTATAGACGAACAAATGATTCCTTATAGAGGAAAACATTCTGCAAAATTGTTCCTAAAAGGAAAACCTGTATGATTCGGTTATAAAACTTGGACCCTTGTATCACATGATGGACAATAAAAGACTTCGCAGTAAACATTATTGTCACAATCCAATTATGTATCGCTGTAATGGTTGTGAAGTGGCTTTACATCAAGAATGTAGTCAATATTTTCATACAAAATAAGTCATATTAAATAAATGTATGTTCTTACACAGTGCGAAAAGTTTATATTTTTGAAAAGAAGCTTAAAAATATCGCCAACGGTTAATTACAGTCGTCGAATATTCAACATTAATGGAATATGAAATTCTTGAAAACCTCCGATTTTAACTCGGTTTTACGCTGACGTTGCGCCAACGCAACAGTCATTTTCTCTAAAGATAAGTAAAATATTCCAACTTTTTCTTTAAATATGTTATATATGACCCTAAAGTCACAAATGTTATAAATACTGACCATGTTTTTTAAGGATTTCGAGTTTTGGCGGTTAATAGGTTAATATGTTCCTGAAGCTGCAAATAATTTTGCTATGTTGAGTTTTAGGAGCATGTTTACCCCTTTTTTAATGCGCGGGTTCATTGAAAAATGGAATCTTGCATATTTGAAGCGTTTCCCAACCTTCTGACACCTTAAGAATGACTAATCAAAATCGTGGTAACTGAATTATACTTTTTACACCATTGAGGACATGTGCACCAATTTTCAGCGCAGCGTCCTGGGGTTATGAGAATTAGGACAATTCAGATATTCCACATTTAGAACGATTGACCGCTTAAAATTAGTTTATCGATATATAGCTTACTTTTTCTATGTTTGTCCTTGTTGACATTTCTTTTAAATTTCAAAGTTGGGGCTATATGAGAAGTGGGATAATTAGTAATGAGTCAGTCAGTGAGTAATTAAGTCAGTCAATCAGAGAGGATTTTGTCTTTTATATAATACTTGTGTGACACACTTTTTCTTAATTATTACCATAACAGAAAAGTATTATACTGTTGCACCAGTTACTGAAAATTTGACCCAAGCATCGAGAAAAGTAAATTAATTGGTAAAAATGCACACATATCCTATTATATACTCTTGGTGGATTATCAATCTGCTATTTGGTGGATTTAAAAGTGTATATAACTTTGAACATTTTTTCTCAACGATATTAGTGATCACTCTGTTAAACAATTTCAAAGTTTCAATGTGTATATTTTTTTTATTAAAAAAACTCTTAATTCCTAAATAAGTTTTCGTTAAAATAAATATACAACCATCGAAAGAATAACAGTTAAAGTTTGAAAGCTATTTGAAAGTCTATCTACTTACCACCAAATATATATTATGTTACTAAAATAAACACTAAGATGTTAAAATAACACTAATATAGGAAAATTCTTGATTTTCTATATTACATTTTAAAATATATCAACAAAAAGTGTAACAATGAACACAAAACATATATATTACAGATTGCTTATTATTCCAAGAGTAATTTTAAATGACTATTGTTTAAAAGATATCAGTAACATTGTATCTTTTGGTTCCATAATTGTAGCAAAACAGTCTTTCAAAGTAGAATTAAACAACGCACTCAACTGGAAATGAATACATTTTCATTCTAAACTTTACTGGACATTATTACTGATCTTAAAACATTATTCGATCGCCAAGAAAGGTTTTATTTTTAAGTTTCTTTATATATACATACATATCAAGCTATTTCAAGTGATAATGTGATTTCATCAAAGATCAACTGCTCTCAACGGAGGGAAATTTTAATATTTGGATTTGAGAAGACAATCAGGAAACATACCAGTATTTTACCAATAAGTGCTTCCTCTATTTTAAATTTTATAGAAGGGTAAGTTACTAAATTTTCCAACAGTATCAAAATTCTTTTTATGATGAATTTATATTTATACCCAAAATTGTAAATCTTGGCTGTATACTGTTAGTCTTGTGAATGCTACTATTACTATTTTGAAATTGGTTACTATCAGTTTTTCTTCCACTCTTCTAACGACCTTATAGAATATTTTCTGAAGCACAATCTCTGCCGACATATTACTATAAACTACATTTGTGTCACATCTATTAAATTAATTGCAGCTATTTTCTAAGGTACCACAGGAATATAACCACAAAAACTGCACTGTATTTTATGCTGATTCTTTTAGATGTTTACTTACAAAAACTAGGGAAAAAATAACTCGAAAAATTCCATCTCGACAGATTTTCTCATCAAACTCGTGTTTGTAGTTTCATTTAGAGGGAAACGTCTGTTTCACCCAAAATCCAAAATCATATTCTTTATTCTAAAAAGGCTATGCAAAAGGTGAACAGCAGGCATGTTATACGAAACATCAATACTTCCTTTGCTTGTGGGACTGTCGAACTAGGGATTTCTATTAGACAAAAACTGACTTAAATACGCCTTAAATCTGGGCACAAATAATGTCATTAATGGTTCCTCTTGAAAGGCTTTTTTTTTACACACCTCTTCATATTAAATTGCCTTATGAAACATTTTGTTAAATCACTGCCGAAAAATGGGGAATGTTTCAGATATCTGTGTTCCATGTTTCCAAAATAGTCTGAAGCTAAGTTGAAAGGGGAGTTTTGCTGATCCCGACATACGAAAATTCAGGGTACGTAGTGAATTTTCTTACAAAAATTAGGTATGAATTTTAGGGGAGTTCCCCAAAATTTTAGGAGTATCTTTTTCTTTTAAAGCTGACATAGTTCTGAATACAGACATATTCTTCTATAGTTTGTATGAAGTTCAACGAAACGCTCCCAATTTTCAAAACAAGTCGTGTTGAATAATTCAAAAAACTCTTTGGTAAAAATCAGGTATATATTTAAAAAATTATATTATATCTTGAAAAATAGGCAAATCTTTTTTAGCAACCAAAATTACTTCAAAAATTTGTTTTGCTTCAACTTAAAGATTTAAGCTAATAATATGTATACAGTTTTACCTACAATTTAAAATTATTTGTCAAGCTTCACGGAAAGTCAAGGAAAGTTTCATTATCAGGGAAGGAAATTCCCTGATAATGCTCTGATAGATTTATAAAAAAAATCCCCGATTTTACGGCAATTTTTTTTTTTTTTTTCCATACTTCCTCGACTTTTCCAGATTTGTAGACATCCTGATCAAATAGAACATGCATAATAAAATGGATAATATGCCAATTTATTTAAATAGTTTTGGTGGTAGTGAAAAGTTTAAATTACTCGGTAATATTACACTTCTAACGATTACCATCACAATTTTCATGGGAAAATGGCGCCAAAATATGGATGAACAGGGAAACGTGCCTTCAGTACAAAGAAAATTTTCGTGAATTTTTAAAAAACTCCCTGACATTTCCATGATTTTTTCCAGAATTAAAAAGCTCCCTGACATTGCCCTGATTTCCAGGTTTTCCAGGTTTTGTGACCACTCTGGATCAGCTCTACCATCGACGAAAATGAACATTACAACATTGTAAATATCGTCGATAGCACTCAGCATACCGACGTAAATTTCCCCATGCAACTGAATTTTTTTTTTTTAGAACAACGTTCAAAAAATAATTTTGCTTAATCAGAAATCGTAGTGTTTGCCTTGTGATCAAATATTATATAGTTTTGGTATTGAAATGATATATTTTAGAAGAAATTTATTGACTGGAGTTTACAATATCAATAAATATTTATAAAAATAATTTTTAGCGAGTGATTATAAAAAGTACTGTATGCAACACCTGTGAAAATACTTTTTCAAACTCAGTAATTTATTTGATTAAGTTACTTACCCCTGATCTCTACTACAACTTCTGGATAGCCTATGCTTGGTTACTGACTTGAAGTTGAAGAAGGCTTAATAATCACCATAGAGATCTATACTAGCAACTTCCCCCAAAACTAGTTCAAATTTGTTTGTTACTATGGGCAACCTATTTCAAAGCATTATGGGGGGAAGTATTCAAATGACACCATCTGCTTACACAGCAGAAACCGCTAATAAGCGATCCAGAAGTTGTAGTAGAGATTTCCCCACTAGTTGATTAAATAGCTATTTTGCAGTCCTGTGTAATTCAAAAACAGTTTAAAGTTTTTAATTAACAAAAGTCTTAAATAATCAATGATTTTGGGTTCTTACTCCAATTTAAAAGAAAACTACTAATTATTTTTAAAAAGTTTTAAGTAAAAGGGAAACATTATTTTTTTGCTCTTTCTATTATCATTCATTAGTTTCTAATATTACTGATGCAACAATTTGTTTGAATATTTTGCAGTAATATATTGGCTTGTACAAGGAAAAAATTGCATTAGTTCAAAGTTTTACCAAGCGGTGAAAATTCAATAAACATTTCAAAAATTTTGTAATATCATTTTTCATTAGCACATTCTCGCTAAATTTTAACTTACAGTTATCTCTAAAGTATTCCAAAAAGGTTGTTACAAGTCTCATTTCTTAAACTATTAGAAATAGAAATAAAATAAAGTTCAAAAATTCCCCCCAAAAGTTTATAAATAAAATATATATACACTCTGATTTTCGTAGATAATTCATTTATAACTTTACGAAATATAAATTTCAATATTGCTCCTGTAGAGGAAAAACTCAATTAAAAAAAATAATAAATAAATGAATAAATAAAAACATAAAAAAAATTAAAAAAAAACAACGAGGTAAAATAATATATTCATACATAAGTTTAAAATGTTGCTTTAACTTTATAACTAACGAGTCTAAAGTTGAATGTGTTTTATTTATATGTTTCTGTCAAATTCATACGTTGCTGGCAGTACTATATAATAATAAGGGCACTTTAAAAAGTTCTCTATTTCTAGCATTTAAAAATATAAACAACGCTGTGACCTTTTTGGTATCCCTTTTGTATATTGCCGTGTGAGAAAGGTCACGTGAAAACAATGGTAAATATCATTCTAGTTTACATAACTTTCAATTAGAAGTAATTATCGAGGTTATTACTGTCGTACATCAAGTGAAAAGAGATATCATTCATTGCTATCTATGACACATCTAAGAAAGCTAGCGGTTCTTATTGTTCGACAGTGTTAAATAATAAAAGTAAGTTCAAGGTTCTTCATGCAATGGAGTATTCATTGTACAAATGTCATACGTATAGACAAATGAAGCACTTACACGATAATCTATCAGTACCAAAGGCGTTTATGAAATATTATATTAACTAATTGTGTTAAATTTACAAAAAAAAACACAATTTTTTTTTTTTTAAATTTTTTTTTTTATGTTTAGGAAAGATACATTAAATATTGTCATAAAGTAAATTTTAAGTTAGTTATATGATAGGATGAGTATAAAAGTAAATGAAGAAATTAGTTTAAATGATGTCTCGTTTTATGTTGAAGTACTTTTTCTGATAAATAAAATTAGAGATGGTAAAAAAAAAATTAAAAAAAAAAAAAAAATGCTTAATAAATAAAATTAGTTACGTAGAAACCATAATTTTAATAAATTATTTATTTAAGATCATGTGATCTGAAAAATTTACATGTTAGGTAAACAATCTCTCTTTGCTGTTGTAAAAATAACACATTAGCACACATTTTACTGCTATATCTTAAATCAAGAAGAAATTGCATAGTTAATAGAAAAAAGGGGTATTAATAGAGCAATGATAATAAAATACAGTAAGGCGGAACTTCCTTTAAAATATTCAATGATTGTTATAATTCGCTTATATAACCTAAAATCTGATAATGCAAAGATATTCTTCAGCATTTCAAAAATTACTCTTTGATTTCACCTTTTTCATGGAGAATGGGGGAGGGGTCAGTGAATGTTTCTCTAAATCATTATTTTAGCATTTGCACAGTGAAAAGTATTTATTTTGATATATTGAAAAATGTCATGTTAAATTAGCCTAAATATACAGGGTGATTATAATTTGACTTTTCAAAAGCCGAAAGAAAGAAACTTTTGTTAAGAATGACCTGAAATCTGATCAGAATATGCGTGAAGAAGAGGGGAATGATATGGCATACCAGTTTACTTCTTTTGTATAGCCAGATCAAGTTTCAGAGCTTTATTATTATTTTTTTTTTACATCCTTTTGAAAATGCAAGTTTCGTGACGCTGATAGAATTTCAAATAAAACACAACACTTATCTAATATAGAATTAAAAAATTAGAATAAGTTATGAACTTTTAAAAAAAAAAATATGCATATAATTACCCATCAGGTAGTACAAAAATGTTAATTGTTTTGAAAATGTTTAGGCTTTGTCCTTGAATTGGTTGAAAACGGTGAACCACCCTTTAAATAATCACACTAAACTGGCATCTGCTTTTTACAACCTTTTGTACTCATATATGAAAAAAACAAGAACTTATAATTTGCATTCGTTTATTTTAAGTAGATAATTATCCTTTCTGTCAGAAGCAATCTAAATGCTCTTTTTATTAAGGACGTATTCTAGGAAAGAACAATAGACACGATTTAGCCAAGTTAAAGAGTTTTTACACGAGGTTGCAGATATTCACCTGAATGTTTGATGTCAAGGGCTTCGCTGTAGTAATTTGGTCGGTGCCTGCATAAAAAAGTGTGTCATCTTGCGTAACAGATACAATAATTATTCAGTAAATTTCTAATTACGGCAAAAGGTGCTCTTATTTACAAAATTTCCAAGAAACTTGATTTTTTAACAAAAAGAAAAAAAGAATTGGTTAAAATCTTGTTAAAACAAACGAAATATTTTTGTTTTACATGTATTCAGAATAAAAATGTTCTTGGGCATTTAACTAAAACGTGATAAATACTACATGGCTTCTACCTGTTATGATTGCTGTTGTTTTAATGACTCTTTGCACTTGGAATACGATGGCTATTTTCTTCAATAAGAAACCAGAGACAACGTTGATCAAAAGGGAAAGTTTGTCTTAAAGGGATAATGGATCGGTCCACGACAGGATTTTTTCTCTATTTTTCGGGTAGATAAGATTAAAAGTAAGCGGCTCTATTTCCCTTATATTCTATTTTCATAATTTTAAAAGAAAATCTCCCTTCTAACACCCTACTATCATCATAATTATTGGAGCAGTTACAATTCAAACAGACACTTTCGTCAAAGACTGTTTTCTTCATTATTTAGATTAACGAATATTATCGAAGAAATTGTTGAAAATTTGAAGATTGTAAAAAATATTGTTTTATTATCATTGCTATAAAGAGTAGTTGTTTATAAAAGAATTATAAACTATTTTGTAAAATAACCAGTTATTATGTATAATATCCATATTTATACAATTAGCCATAATGTATACATAAATACAACACAAAAATCTATTTTTCTTATTTATTGAGAGTTTATCTGTAGAAAAGATCAGCATCGGCAGAGTGTTTATGTCCTTAAAAGAGACACTACGCATTCCACAACAAGAGAACAAAAATCACACGATTGGAAACTGAAATAAACAATTCACCAAAAAACAGTCAAAGAGTTAGCCACAGTATTTGTATAACTTGAAACATTCTCAAGGAATGTATTGACTTCGTCTAAGTTATATATATATATATATATATATATATATATATATATATATATATATATATATATATATATATATATATATATATATATATATATATATATATATATATATATATATATATTTCATGTTAAACGAATAAATTAACGTTAAGTTTTAAAAACGGAAAACTTCTTTTACTTCGAGTTAAACGGGATTTCATATTGAACGATTTCGCGTTAGCGGAGTTTGATTGTATTAAAAGTTCTGAACGAAATTCAAATTTTTAAATTAAATGTTTCTAGTTGACTTCCTTTGAATCCCAGTTGTACGTATACACAATATTACAAAAAATTGTAGTTTCAGATCCACACATTAGAAGTTAAATTATAAATACTGTGAGTCCAAAGTGCAAGAAAATTGGGATCCATTTCTTAAGCGATCGTATCATATCTACCACACGTGACACGTGGATTGTATGAGGGAAATGGGTCATCCCCCGAGTTGACAGAAGGTACAAAATAGAAAGTCGCATCCAAGCAAGCGAAGAGCCCTTTCCGGTTCCCGAAAACCGGAACAGCCCCACCACACACGGGACAGAAATAGAAACTCGTCACGCACTCACTATCGGAACGGTAACAACAGTTAGTTGCTCAGAGATGGTTTCGTGAGTGATTTTATTTGTAGGAGAGAGTTTTTCAGAAATCGGGAATTTATGGTACTGAAATAGATTTCAATGAGATGGACGACTGGTATTTTAGGTTGATGTATGCAAATGTCATCAATGGTTAGGCTGTATGTTCAGATGTCGTTAAGGTAGAAGCAGTGTGTTTCGTTATTGTAATTTTTAAGATGCAACATAAGTGTTGTAATGTATCCGTAGGAATGCTTCCAAAAATGTATAGAAGTGTTCTTTTGGTTGTTTAATAATATCAGAGTTATTTCAACGGTTGTTTGTTTGTTTATCTAGTTTGTTACACATTGAACTTCGTAAATGTTCAATTTCATTTTTATCACTAGACGCCTCTGCTCCCTGCTCGTTAACACGCTCACCAATCTCTGGGGATTGCTTTGCAATCAAGTGCTCATTAACGCTCGCCAAACCCCAAGCTCGCTATGCTTACGGATTGCTACCAAAAATGTATGATATCTGAATGCCGTCCGTCAGTGAAAGCCATCGTGAGCTTGTAAATCAATAAATTGTAGATTACTATAATTAATGTGTCCAATACATGGTCTTAGCCAACAACAGCATTCAAATAGACATGGAACCGAACTCAATTCTAAAATCCAAAGTTATAAAATTTTCAGCCATAGTATTTTGTACAGTTATCTGACAAAAAAACAAAAAAAAACTAATTTATATATTAAATGAGGATTATGCTCGTGATGTCACAGGTCAATTGGCATCTGACGTGACTGCAATCATGATGATTTGTTATTGTACGTGTTTGGAATATCATGTTACAATTTTTCACACTCTAAAGCAAGAGTATATTTAAAATTTGTAAAATACGAAACTTATATTTTGATAATTAAATGCTTACGACAATTTTCAAAGTTCAAACAACAACGATTAAAAAAAAAAAGAAGGAGAACAATTGAACTGTAACGTCATAGGTCAATTGCTATATGATGTCACAGCGACTATGCCGTTTGTTATTGTTCGTGTTTGAAATAATAAATTAAAAATTTTCCCATTCTAGGTAAATGCAAAATTTCAAATTTGTAAAATACAAGTCTTATTTTGACAATTAAATGTTTAAAACAACTTTCAAAGTTCAAAATACGAGAAATTAAATAAAAATACTTCACTCCAAATCGGATCTTGCCTTACAAGCATGTAACCAATGTTTCCATTCGATGCAACCCCACTCTTTAATTCCGTTCTGCATAAGGTCCATAAAATGTGTCTTGTGAAATTTTTGAATAATAAAAAATACCATAAATATGCCACATATTTGAAAGTTACGATTTAAAATAGTGCGTCTGAAATTTTATGTGAAAATAAGGATTTTAAATGGTCATCATTTTCTCTTTTAAAGATGGGAGAATAAAAAGGCAAAATAAAAAAATAATGTTTCAACCAAATTAAATTAGTCACATTAATGTCAGTATTTTAACAATCCGAATTTTAATTTTTTTAAATAGAATAATGATAGTCTGGTCTATGTCATGGTATAATTTATTAAAAGAAATTCATATTTGTTTAAATCCTTTATATTAACTTCGATTTTATTTTTTACGAATTTTCTTCGATTCTCGCTTCGATTTGCTTTGATTTTCGAAATTTATGTAATTAATAACCGAAACTACTTCAAAATTAAAAAAAAAAAAAAAAAAAAAAAAAAAAAAAGCAATGGCAGTGCTTTAGTAAAACATATAACCCTGCGCCCGCAAAAAATTATATTTATACAGTAGTTAGTTTTCTCTGGAGAGAGGGGCCCATTAAAAAAATATTCTTTCACTTTGACTTATAAGAAATCAAAAACTGAAGTTTTCGTACCTAGTTTTGTCTAATTAGCAGATTTCCAAAACATTTATCTACAAATATGCAAATTTTCATTCTTTTAAATCCAATAGTTTTTTCGCTGTGAGACAATGAGTCACACGAGGCTAAAAAATTTAGTACATTTAATATTCTTAAAATAAAAGAATGTGCTTGAATTACAAAATAATTTTAAGTATCTGTGGTTGCTGTTAATTTTGACGACGGACACATTGTTTTCATCAAGCACGCTGAATACAAATACTAGAAATAAATTCTTAAAAAATACATTACGTGCACATAATTTCGTTGCTTACCTTTTGCATTTACTGTTTAGATGTCATTCATTTATATACAGGGTGGACACAAAATTCAGGAAAAAAAAGTTTTCTGATAAATCCCTGATTTCCTTGATAGATTTCCAAGAAATTCCCTGATTATAGGGCACACTTTTTTTTAAATTTCCCTAACTTTTCCAGATGTGTAGACACTCTGATCAAATAGAACATATATACTAAAGAGACAATATGCCACTCTTTTAAAAATGGTTTTGGCGGTAATGAAAAGTTTAAGTTGTTCCGTAACTTCTAACGATTATCATCACAATTTTCCGAGTAAATGGCGCCAAAATACGGATGAACGAGAAAAAGTAGCTTCAGAACAAAGAAAATTTCCCTGATATTTGTGAAATTTTAAAAAATTCCCTGACATTTCCCTGATTATTTTCCTGAATCAGAAAGTTCCCTGACGTCTTCCTGATTTCCAGGTTTTCCAGATTCTGTGGTCACTCTGATATAGCAAAATGAAGTTGTAAAGTAGTTTTGAGCAATAATCCCATCCGGACAACAAGGAATACAATTAGTGCTCGGAGTTATCTACACTAGTGCTCGGAAATATCCTCATTAGTGCTCGGAGTTATTCACACTAGTGCTGGCTGGAGATGGAATCTTACATGTTCAATCTATGGATGTGATTGGTGAATTCCAGTTTCTAGGGAGTGTGGATATTATTCAAAATGACATCCGTCACTTGATGGAAAGATGGTGTGAAATGGTTACGATGTTTAAAGATGAGGTTTTGGAGATTACAAACCTAAGCATACATTTATGGTATAATTAGATGATTAAAAGAATTATTTAAGAACGGTCTGTTAACAAAGCTGAATGGAATAGGAAATTAAGGATGATTTAAAAGAATTCTAAATGTTAGATGTTATAAAATCATTACATGCATATACCTTTAAATATGTTATAAAATCTAATATTTCATGTAATACAAAAACTCCTAGGCAAGTGTAATATACAAAATACATTATTTTAATTATTCATTATTATCATTTCACACCCTATCATATAAAAAAAAATATTTAATCCAAACCATAATAGTTAAATCTGACATTTATGTAATAAGCCAAAACTCATTTCAACTAAACTAAAAAGATAGTACAGATTTTTTTAATCGAGTAATTGTATATTTTTTCGTAGAATTGGAAAACATATCTATCACACTAGACAGATAAGTGTGCTTATTTCTCCAAAGAAAATTAAAAAAACAATTTCGTTTGGTCTCATTTTTCTTTCCAACCTTAAAAGTTGCCGATTCAGCTTTTAAAGAATTTAAAAACTGAAAAAGATAATCATTCTAAACCTTAAGCAACGAATAACATTCTAATAGATTTCCAAAGTAAGAATTTTATATTATAAGCGTTGCCCAATTAATCTTTCTTTCTTTTCTAACCTAACAATTATCCCACAATTTTGTGAGGAATACTTACTCAGCTTATCTTTACCGAACTGGGAATTTTTTTTCTTTGTTACGCTTGAGCAACGTAATCACCTCTGAAGACTCTCTGAAACATTAGTACTTTCTTTAAGAAGCTTATAAGAAAGCTTAACTTTCTCCAAGTGACAGTGAAAGTAGTATTGATGTGTCTTCAGATACTAAGCTGTAAGAATCGTGAGATAACTTAGTACCGAATTGGACGAGCTGTAATTAATTATTTCTTTATGTTTCTACTAACCTACAGCTCGTGGTAATTTTTCCTTTAATGTTAAGGTTTTTTTTTTTATTTTTTTTTTTATTTTTTTATTACCACTTCTGGAGGGGAAAAAAAAGGGTCTTTTGGAAACAAGTTTAGTAAAAAATAATTTAGTATTAGAGTAAATTGTAATTGAAGAAAGACATGTGATTAGATTTCAAATGGACATAGTTATTAGAATAAGAGTTATATTTGGAATAAGAAGTTATATGAAATTTATTATGATGGCATAAACGGTTGCCGAATCTAAGCTTAAAAAGGTAAATAATAAACAACTCAAAATCGATTAATATATTAAAAATAATATTAAAATTTGGGGTTCATTGAATCGACAAATATTTTGGTTAGTTTAGAATTTTATTTTTATGATTAATATAAAAATTACAGTAGTAAAATATTACATTATACGACTCCTTAAAAATAGATTCACAGTTTTAAAGATGTATAACTGTTATTTTCAAAAATCCAAATGACCGTTATTTATTTTTTACTTTTCAATCAATGAATGATTTAAGACAAGGTAATGAACCACCTTTTCTTCTTTAGCTTCTACGATACAGTAATATAATTAGAAGTTAGACAAAAGCTACTCATGTCCCTTTAAGATCAACTTTTACAGGAAAACTACAATTTCTTCAGCAGGTACACTATTATGTCTTCTAAAATATTCAGTGAATTGTTAAATAATTCATTAGAATAAATTTAATTGTTATTTTTCATAATTATTTGCTTTTTTGGAACTTCTGATTGTTTATTTCTGACACTATAAAGTACTTTACACAGCCAAATACGTCTAGTAATTTTGAGCATCTAGAAGAATACCATATTGAAATTTTCTAGTATAAACCCCTCTCTCCAACCCCACCACACCAACGAGAGGACATTGAGGCCATTTAATGTGCACCAGCCCCCATTAGGTACACACCTATCTTCGGCCGGTCGTCACGGGTCAAACCCACAACCCTCCAACCATGAGCTCGATACTCTGACCACCAGGATAACGGGGCCCTCATAAATATGTAAGGTGAAGATTAGTTAATTTGATTAATTGGATTTTTATCAAACACAAATCATCACATTCCTAGAAAAGTAAAACCTAACTGTTTCCAGAATTCTGTTGGTAAGAAGACAAATTAGAATTTTCAACCTAATTTGTCAAAATCATCCTGATTGAAATAAAAAAGGAATGGAATAACCGATGAAATCTATCATTATACATAAATGTGTACATCACTTATTTTCAAAAGGATTCAATCGATTACAATTATTCATGCAAATCCCAAATATATCCCAAGTTCCTCCTTCAGAGCCAGTCACTTCTCCCTCATCTGATAGCACTATATTTATACTTGTAATCAAAAGAGTCTTCATTTAAATCCATTTTATTTTTCCTCAAAAGCTTCTTCACTTAACCTCTTGTGTACTAGACTACGTCGCTTCCTGATTAATTTTCTCAAACAGAAAGGGAGGGTCTTTTGGTCGTCGAACCAGGAATTCGCTATGTCTCCCAATTGACATTTTAAAGGGATCAAACAATAGGGGTGGGACGGCAACGAGAGGGCGTTGCTAAGGAATGCCCAGAAGAATGCTCATTAAGTTCTTAGAACGATGGAAAACAGGTTCTAAAGGCTCGTTCGACACCTCCCGAAGCCATTCCGAACTCTCAACTTCCGCAAAATTTTAGATTTTAATCTCAGTTAATGGTCGTTACTTCATGGTCATTAATAGAAGGAAGCGTTGCTGTCGTACAATGGTGAGAAGAACATTTGCACACGACAATTGTGCAACAGACTCGGCTAGCGGTAATTGATGCGAAGTCACATGTCTTTCGATTCAAGGTCTTTTCTGCTTTGGATCGGTGATTTAATCCTTGAATTAAATTACAATGCCTTGATAGTATATACACTAAGTTATACGCTAAGATAGTATATACACTAAGCTCAATCACAAAGGATCCGTTCATCTGCCTGTCTGGGAGCAATATTAACAGACGAAACAAATGCTACAAAATCGTGCGATATGTCAAATGAAAGATCTCGTCGAGGCGACTCTCTATACTCAAATTTAACCGGTAGCAACCACCGACAGTACTGGAATTGAAACTGGTGGTAAATTTTCAGTTGGAAGTCCCAGGTAGCACAGTAGTATTGCCAATGTCGAAAACAAAGGTTTTGTGAGTTTGTCCAATCCTGGCCGAAACTCGAGCATCGTTCCAAATACATGCTATTTTTTTTTTTTTTTTTTTTTTTTTTTTTTAATAAACAGATTAAAAGCATCACAAAACATACTTTTTTAGCTCTCCGTGCTTTCTTAAAAAAATATTTTTCAATTTTAAAACTGTGCATCAACATTTCAAAACTTCAAGTACATTTTATCCAGGATTAAGCGAGATTGGTCAAGATCCGTAATAACGGCCTGTCTTATAAGGTCAATATCGGGATTGGCCAATATTGAGTGAGATTGGCCAGCGTATTTGTGCTACTAGGGGTCTAAATTACAAATCCATTCTTTGAATGCCACTAAACTATGCACGGTTGATATATAGACCTGATGTACTTCAAAACTCCAAGGAAAAGGGAAGGTAAAAAGCACCAAAATTTAATGGTCCATGTAATATTATGGTATAAACATTCCTAATAAAGCCCTTACATACCGTTTAGTATTTTTACCATAGGAAGTTATTTTAAATACAGGCTTTTGAATGCTTGTTTGAGTCTTCAAATAAAAATGAAAATAAAATGGACGTTTATTTATGCGAAATAATGATGGCGATTACAATTTTCTGGTTTTATTTGTAACTTTATTTAAACTACTTTCCATTTACGCTAATTTAAATGCTGAACTTGTTTAATATGATGTTTACTAGTTTGGAAAAAGTTTACTTACAATTTTTCTAATAAAATAAAAACTACCCACACGTTATAAAAGTATTACGTGCATTATAGCTTGAAAATATTCTAATTAAGAGCTTTTAGTTGATATCTTACAAAACCATTTTCAACTAGAAATCACGCCATTAAATTAAAAAAAAAAACTAACTTTGTCCCATTTAATTTTGTGTCTGAGAATAGGCTGGTGTGTGTAAAATGATTTTCTTTCTAATAACCCAATCGATAACAGCAGGGTTTAAGGGGAGTTAGTACCCAAAAATTTATAAATAATTGATTTTGAGTTTATGATTGTTTATCAAAATGTAAATTCTCCTCTTTAAAAAGATACCTCATTTGTAATAATACCCCAACTAGAAGTATTCTAAATAATTTTTTAAAAACAAAATTGTTAACTATTAGTGTAAGTAAAGTTTTTTTTAAATGCGTTTTTCTCAAAACTATATTTTTCATTATCATGTACCTTTTTCTCCTAAACTGCGCAGAATATCTTCCTGAAATTTTTACCACATATTTCTTTTATGTATATGTATATACTGAAGTGAGATTTTGTTGTTATTTTAAAAATATTTTTTGTTTTAGCTGTTTTCGGCAAAATATTTTTTTTAACATATTTGAGGGACTTTCACAAAAATTCCTTTAAAAAATAAGAAAATAAATCACAATCAAAAGATAACATCAGTAGAATAACAAGTGTCTGCAAAATGAACTGAATAAAAAATTAGGCTTCATGTCAAATACTTTCTGACAAAAAAAAGTACATGAAATATTCCAAATTAACAATACCAGTATAAAGGGTACCAACTCCCCTTAACAATGAATGGGCAGAAATTTACAACAAGACTTTTAAAAGTTTTTTTTTTTTTTTAATTATCTTATTAAGTAACGAAACACTAAACAATATAAGAGCTTCCATGTCTCAAAATAGCGATATTCATCAACAATTTGATTAAAATTTAGTATACTCTACACTATTTTATTCTAAGTAATTATTGCGAAACTAAAATTAAAGCTTGCAAAAGACATAACATTCCAATTCAACTATTTTAAATTATAATATCGTCATATCACCTCATTCGAAAGGCATGTAAGGACACACAAGCGGGGAAAAAAAGCATTGACCTCAACAAAGTGTAATCAAAAACATGCTCTGCAGGGGTGTAGGAAGTTTCTGTTAAACAGGTTCTTTTACATTGGAGATGGTAATAACTCTTTGACAGCGCTTTGCCCCAGAAACTTGTTCAAGTCCCCGATGTTTGAATCTATTCAGTTTTGCAAATCTTCAACTCCTCTAACCTTATGATTATGGCGGATGTCTTAAATTTGTTTACCCACGAACCGCATTCTGAAGGCAGTGTTTGAATCCATTTTACAAATATTTATGCGAACGTATATAATTTTGAATTTGTATGTTGAAGTTTATATGCTTGCGTAAAGTGTCTTTTTCATGAACTCCAAACATCTATTGTTAAAAATATATTATACAAATAAAACAGAGTCTGTCTGTGATTGACAGTGTCTATAGAAAGTCACTTCCAGTATGCGCAGAACTCAAAAGCGAAAACTAATTTTAATTCACTTAGTTTTTGCCTTCTAATTTCCAATCTGACAGCCAGAATATAAAAATTTTAATTATGTTTTTACTTTTAAAGTTTTAACGTTAATGCAGTGTAAAGATAGTTCTCAAAACTCCCAGAAAATGAAGCAATACCATCTTGGCTATTGTTTAGAGTTTTATCTTGGCTGCGTTATTAGTTTTTTATTCTTATTGGATTGTATGTACAAGGGAAGGTTATTTTTTGTTTTTTTTGTGAATACTATTTTTTTTTTGGGGGGGGGGGGAGGGTTGGGAGTTATTTCTTTAAAATCTAAGGATAGGCATTCCAATAAAAAATTTACATTTAAAATCCTCTCAAATCATTATGCACTAGAAACAATTTGGTAGAAATTATTCTAGCTTTTAAATGAAAATTATATTTTCACTAATTTTCAACTTTAATAATTTGAGATTCAAGACGAAATTGCTATTATGTTACCAAATTTTATATGACCCTCACAACAAGCTTTCAATATTAAAAAGATTATAATCACCACCAGATTACACCCTCCCTTAAATAAGTATAAAATGTCTAGATTAGGTATAACTACATAATTAATAAGTTTCCTCAAAATAAGCATTCATCAATACGCGGCTGGGGTGGAGTGAGGGAGACATGTGGACTGCCACAGAATTTGTGCTGTCCACCTGCCTAGCAGAAAAGAATTTTCCTGGTATTCCTAATTATAATCTATTCATAATTTCATTCAAAATAATAGCTTACTATCTATTACTCTAACCAATATTCAAAACTATATGACTGAAGCACAGGTTAACATTCATCTGCACATTTTCTTAAAAATATCCAATAAAAACCCAATAATATTTTTGAAATGCCTAACAACTATTATTACATGCTCATTAAGAGTAGAAAAAAATAATAACCATCAAACTACATTGACTTTTATTTAAGAGTGGATTTCTTAGAGAACATTTTAAAATTAAATCCTGATTTACAGAGCTATTTTCTCAATCGCAATCCGTTGTTATTACTTCAAATATATTATAAATGGTACCATTCCGCAACAATTGAGGACTAGAAATAAAAAACGACCTAAGCCCAAAAAAGAAAACTTTTCAGGAGAGCCGAAAAATGAAAAACATTCGCATCTGGTACTTAAGGCTATGACTAAGTGCCAGATTGAATTTAAAATATTGCTACTGGAGTTCGCACTTAGGGTGTTCTCTACTTTGTTTAGCTTGGTCCTTGGGTCGTTTTCCATTTCTAGTCCACAATTCTTCTACTATAAAAAGAGAACTAACAATTTCATTTTTTTGGAGAATTTAGTTTTAAATAGAAATATCTGTACCCTTTTAGAATAAACTTTCATTTTCAGAAAACGCGATTGAAATAAAAGTTTTATATGCAGGAGAAAGATCAAATATATTTTAAGGATAGTTACAAATGTAAATGCGTTTTTAAGTAAAACTTCATTCGTTTATTGAGAACAAAAAATACATTTCGTGATTTTCCAATCCTAGAACAATTTCTGTTGAAACAAATGTGTTTGATGACGGAAAAAAAAAAAAAAAAACCAAGTTACGTTACCTTGAGATTATAAGTAACCTGAAAAAATAAGTGGTTGTTATACGAAAATTTAAGTACCTTTGAAGGAATTTCATTCATTAAACATAAAATATATTGATACGGCAATGCTGATAAGCAAAATTTCAATGTTTAGCAAAGGCAATATCTCTCCTGTAGTTTAAACTCGAAAATCTTCCATTTACAAGCATGCTTATTTAAGTCTGATGTATTAAAATTACCTCCATAAAAAATCAGTGGTAGAAGTGGGAAAAGAAAAGTGGGGAAATGCCCAAAATTTGGTGACAAGTGCTTCGCCCCCTCCCCCCCCCAACGATAAATGTTATAAATACGTATCTTCTAATAAAAATATTAACTAGTAAAGAAATAATTTATACTTATTAACACTAATTTTGAACCAAGATCCAAAATTTATTGTTATTTTAATTAATATTCTGTGACTTAGTTTTTTACTTGAAAGTAAGAGATAAAATTAAGTAATAATTCAACATTATTTACATAACTGGTTATTTAGATTTAAATAGTGCTTACAAATTTGCATACTCTCATGAAATTAAATTAATAGTTAACTATGATTTTTTTTTTTTTTTAAATTGCTTGTTTTTAAATGAAACAAGAATAGTAATTTACCTTAAAAGAAAGTTCATCCAAAGTTAAAAGTCGACCAAATACAAGAGTATTTGTTAATAAAAATACTTATTATATATACACCACAAATAGATTTTTTTTTTTTCTTTTCTTTTTTTTTTCATTTAAAAACTTTGAATTACTTTTTCTCGGTGTCATTATATATAAAAAGGTTAATGTTATTTTTCTTTAGTAGTTTTTAGACGGATTGAGAGTTTTTACAATGTGGAGGGAGGGGGGGGGGGGGGGGATTTTCAGTGTTTTTGGAAGTGGGGGAATGCATGGATATTTTTTTGAAAAGAAGGGGGACGCATCACCCCGCGTCTATCCACCCTTCTAGCACTGTAAAAAATAAAATAAAACTGCGACCCGCTTGTGAGCTCAACACACATTGCGGCCCCTTACAAAATTTAGTGACAACCGCTGCCATATACCCATAAAATCATCGAAAATGACAAAAATGTAGTAGGTAGCTGGCGGGTTTCAAACAAAACAATTTATTGTTTTATGCCAAAAAAAGATTATATGAGTAAACTGTCTTGGAATATTTGTTTTTATGCCAATAGCATTCATTTGCCTTTTTTAATAACCGTAAACGCAAAAGCAATTACATGCATTCCACATTTTTTCCTTTTTTTTCTTCCAAAAGGTATGCGACATTCGTTCTGCTGCTTTGATTCATTAATCGAAACAACTATTAACTTCGGGCAGTTCAAATCGATTTCTCCCAATCCACTTCCCCAAAACTACTGCGATGGCGATATATTCATTTCATTTCATTTCCGAAACTAGGCCACCGTTGCCAAATCGAGTCGGACAATGGCGAGTCCAAATGAAAGCGACCCACGGTGACAGCGATTTTCGCTCTTCAACAATGGCAACTGCCGCGACAAGCACAATCTGTTTTGTGTCGCTTTGTGCAGTTTGCAAGTTCACTTTCGCTTCTGCCTCTGTACAGGAAAAGCAGATGAACACAATTCACTGCGAATTAATGTTCTTCGTTGGATTCGCCTTTCTCCTTCTTTCTGAAGCAGATACAGATAGACACGGAAGAAAATTGTATCCTGTAATTTATAAAGAGAATTGTAATCTGGTTTTTGATAAATGGTTTTGAATTTTTTTTTTTTAATGTTCAAAAGAACGATTCGCAGTCAAATAACAAGTTTAATAATTTGTTATTTCCTTTAAAAGAAAGATATTTACAATGGTTTTTCCATCTGTAACAAGTCAGCCATTAATTTTTTTGTACATTTCCGAAATATTTCAAATACAAAAGAAAGCGACATAAACTCACAAGACTAACTTTTTGAAAGTTTTGTAAATTTTTATAATATGAATGTCTTGCATAGCTTTTGTATTTATATTTTTATCATTTTGCTAATTAATAGTCTAGAATAAAAATATTAATTATAAAAGTATAAAAACTCTCAATTCGCGTACGCAATTAAGATTCTCATTAACTTTTTTCTGGGAACAAAGCTAACTTTCTAACTACTTTTTTTATGAATGTGAGCCCCGTGTGTTTTTATCCATTTTACCGCAATAAAGTTTTTTACTTTGCATCATATGTAGAAAGTAGTTTAATTGTCTTCCTCGAAATTGTTAGGTATATCGGCCTATTATAACACCTCGGATCCTAACAAAAATTCAAGCATCTGGAATATCAGAAATCGAAATTTCTTTTCTTTTTAACGAGTTAAAAATTGCCATGGTTGTCGTGACATTGGTTGGGCGTCGTCAACAGTTAACAACAATTAATATAAACTGTTAAAACTTTAATTTAAATTAATTTTATTTTTCTAAAGATAATTTTCATTAAATATTATGTTATTTAATTTATTAAATATTATTCTTAAAAGGTTTAGTTTCGACGGTTTGATGTAGAGATAAATTATGCAAACACTATGTCCATTTATCTGTCAGGTACAAGGTAAAAGTTCTCATTCAAAACTTTTGGCGTTAAAATGTAACTATTTTTACTGCCAAAATTGTGTCCAAGCTAATTAATTAATTAAATAAGATCAAATCCTAGCCCAAAATGCCAAAATTGGAAGGTTTTTGGTTTCTATCCTATCAATACATCCTATGAAAAAGTTCTGTCTCACCAGGAGTCAATTTTTTAATTTAAAAGTCATTGTCATAAGTTTTCATTTGTGTAATGTTAACTTTGATCAAAATTGCTACTCCGTTTCATTACAAATGAGATTTTAAGTTCATGAATATTATAAGTCCATTCCTATTAATTAAATTTTCAATCTTCCAGTGTTACATCAACTGTATCTTTCTTCAAAACTTCTACCAAAACAAAAGCTAAGTCCGAAATAAAGCCTTCACAAATATGTCCAAAAGAAATGGGATGCGATGATAATAATAATAAAAAAAGTGCTATAAAAAGAATCGTTTAGAAGTGAGGAAATTCGTCCTTCTGAAGACATCATTCCGAATATTGTTCTTCAACAATAGAGGATTCTGAATCGACTACTTTTTTTTTCAGGAACATGGTGGGTGAGATTACCGGCTTTTCAAGAAACCTTTGTTCCAAGAAAGGATGACCACCAAGATATGTTCCATAAAGAAAGGTCACTTGTACATTTGGAAATTTCTTCTTCATGCTAGAAGATATATTCTTACAAGGTCAGACATTCTTGGGCTACTAGGTTATTCTAAAGAGGTTAGGAAGATATATTTAAATGATCATATTCATACCCTAGAGGGTGCAGGTGTTTTGAATCAGGGCATCTCGAAAAGGGAAGGATGTGTAGAATAAATACCTAAAATATTAATGAAACGTGTTTTGTGGTCGAAAAGAGAGCGTGAAGATTTTTAAATTTCCAAAAGTTACTTTAAAAATTAAAGAGTGTAGTGAAAAAGTTAATATTATTCATTATATCAATATCTGCCAGAAAAAGAAACTGAGAAAGGTAAAGAAATTATAAATACTACAAATTTAAAAAAGTAAGTTTTTGTGTATAACGTTAACGTTACTAAATTGTGTAATGTATTTTTTTTTTTTTTTTTTTTTTTTTAAATTTATTTTTTTATTATTTATTTAACTTTATACATTAATGTTAAAATTAGTATAAGATGCTTCCTTCCTGGTTAAGAAAGGGCTACTATAGTTATACACAGGACGACATACCTCGGATATTGACGATATACCAATTATATCGTCCGATAGACTAACAATTAAAAAAAAAAAGAGTATTATGCAAAATAAGTATTCTTTAATTATACAGTATTAGTCTTAAATTCTAAACTTCTAAACTTAGCAGCTTTTAGAATATCGTTTTATTAAAGACCGGCATAGAGCTAGACCGGACAAAACTTTCAAAAACACTTAGACTCACCATTCATGTAAAAAGTTTGATTCAATTTAAATCTTCAAAAGCGAATGAGTATATAAATGTCATTATGTATTTAATTAAATGTATAAAAATTCAGTTTTTAAGATTTAACAACTGCTGAGAAAGTGTTGTTTTAAAAGCTCCAAATGGAATAAAACTCCACATTTTCAAAAACTAAAGTATTATTTGCATATTTTTTTTTTTTTTGAACACATAATGCTTATCTTACCATCTTTTTTTCTAGTTCAAACAACCTTTGTACAATATCTAATTGGTACAAAATATTGCGAGTTATAAATGTAAAAGTAACAATTTTATTTATTAAACTATATTCGATTTAAATAGCCAAAAGTTCTGTTTATTAGTTACATATCTCCTCAAACTGAAACATTCAGTGAGTGCCAATAAACGCATATTTTACAAATAAAATAAGACAATACACTTCACGTCTTCAGAATTTCCTCTCCTTGTACTAAAACCCATCGTCAGGTCGTATTTATTAAACCAAATTTATTACAGTACCCTTAAAATAATAATAATAAAAATAAAAAAAAAACTTAAGTTTTTACTCAAATTAAAAGTATGTTATATTTGGTTTAAAAAAAGCAAACTACCAATTATCAACTGTATAGGACTTTTACATTTGGTTTTCTCAAAAAGTGATATTTTCATATATCTTTTCTAGCTAGCTAGTAGAAATATAACATTATTTTTTTTATGAAATAGTAGTACATAACCCACAAATTAAACTGAGATTAAAAAATTTACTGTTATTTTCATACTTATTTTTATAGATATCCCATCTTTGTAAAAAAAAAAAAATCCCCATAAACTTATTAAGATAAATTAAAAAAAAAAAATTCCTCTTATTTTCATGAATATTTTTTTAAATATCAAATCTTAGTAAAAAAAAAAACTTGTAAGGTTGATTGAAAATTAACAAACAAAAATTCTGTTATTTTTGTGATCAAACTTTAGCTTAAGTATCTTCTATAAGAAATAATAAGCCTATATGAAATTTTTTAAACTCAATTGTCAAGAACTTTCCAAGAAAAAGTGCATGAAAAATGATGAATTTAATATTACAGGTAGAAAATAATAAAGAAAATTTAATTATATTTCTTGTGTATTAAGAAAGTATTAAGAATGAATTAATTAGTATTAAGAAAGAAACCATTAATACATGTAATCTAATTTTTTTTAGAATTTCATTAATTCTATTACATGTGTCAATTAGGCTTCAGAAATTAATTTTCGTTTACTTCAGTTTAAATTTTTTTATCATTAGTATTAAAATAATAATCTTACTCTATTTTCTCTAGCATTTCTGTCTATAAAATAATAAGAACTGATATCTGGTTTTCAAAGAATAAGGAAACACTATCGAGTACAACAAGTTAATTACGTTTATGTTTAAGTATGATATGCATTTTTTGTTAGTGAAAACGCCAAATAATTTAATCCCAAAAAAAAATTAGCGCTTGTATCCACCGAATAACTTAAAATGGTGACTGACTTGTAAAAGAGATCCATTTTCTCTTGTAATTGTTCGATGAGTTATCAAAAACTGAATTGATAGTCTTGAGTATTTCCAAACTACAATTAGCAATTCCTTAGGACGTCCTATTCCTTATAACTCTAACTAAAATTAGTATGAACTTTTCATTTCTATAAATATATATTATTTTAAAATCCATTTCCCTTAAATGGCGACCAAATTTTCAAAACGCAGTGAGCAAATAGTCAACATACATCAATATATCTGCAAGCTTCGAATTCACGGTACCATGATCGAGTATTTGCCCTGCCAAAACAGGAAGTAATACGTTAGAAGAAAAAAAAACTAAGCGACACTTCAAAGCAACGAGGAGAAAATATATATTATTTAAAGGATTTTTACCTGCCATGATACAGAGAATATAATTATGTAGTAAAGTTCCTAAAAAGTTACCATCCCTGAGCCAAACACCATCCAAGCGAATCCAGCCGGAATACGCCTTACGATAAAAAATATCAACACCCACAGAAGACAAAACACTCATCCGCCTCGCCATGGGAATATTTAAGATGCTTCCTGAAGAGGAAAGGACTTGAAAGGAAAGATAAAAATGAAATAAGAAAGAAAGTAAACAGCCGACTCATGGAGGTGGGCATATTCAATGGAATAGTTTGGCTTCAACCTCATTCATCAGGTTTCAAATGTCCTGTGAGAATAAAAAGACAGTTGGTTCTGGACTTATATTGAACTAAGTGAATTTTCGATTGTTTTCTTGTTTCCTGCCAGCATTAAATCGAATAGTCAATATAGATAGTAGAAAGTCTCGTACTGTTTCAATGAAACAATGAGTACAGTTGATCGTGAATGGATTTTTCATGAATTGAGGAAAGAAATCGGTAGCATTTTTATCTAAAAGAAAATCATACCGGAGACTGGTAATTCATTGTGGCATTTTATGAAAATTTTCTTAGGTTTAAAGCTAAAGTAACTGAAACTAATCTAAAAGTATTTATGCAGTGATATCCTAGAGTAAACTTTAGAAGGTTTGTCATGCAAGGTTCTAGAAAGGGCTGGATATGCTTCGTAAATTATTTTTATTCAAAACAATACATTATTTTATCATGGTTGCATAATAAAATTATCGAAGTTAACATACTACCGAAGATAGCATAGCTTAATAACGAAGATAACAAATTATCGAAGAAGACATAGCCATTCTCCAACTATTATCAAGTTATGTTGTAAATTTAATAACTAAATATAATTCATAGAAAAACGTGTCAAAATGATTGCAACCAAAAGACACTGACAATATATACGATATTCTTACGCTCTATAAGATTTTTGCATAACTTTCAGGAACTCAGATAATTATTCTTTTACAAAAATCACTTCGATTTAAAAGAAAAATTGCTTCTAAGGATACATTGAAAACAAAGGTCTATTAAGAATGGGGAATTAAATTAACCTTCAACGATTCTAAAAAAATTAAAACTCTCTGCAAAAAGTTGATCAACTCGTATTTCTTATTTATAAAGTTAACGATTGTCCTCAAAACATTAATAAAAACCTGTCAACAATAAAAAAAACTCAACGTTTTTCCCTTTCAGAGAGATAAGGAATTTCTGTAATCGATATTTGGACTGCCTTAGAATTTGCAAGGAACGTAACGTTAAAAAAAAACTTAAACTCACTAGTAATGAAGCGAAACAGGTCGTTTTTGATAACATCGAAAAATCGCACTTTTCTTTTTAACCTAAAAACTTTAATACAATTGAATTTATTATTATTTATTAGGGGTATATTATGCAAAGTATAAATTTGTGAAATCTATAGAATTTACAATTCATTGTGTAGCACATCTTTTATTCGATTATCTTTTAAACTAGCTGAATACCCGTGCTGCGCTACGAAATTTTACCATTAGCATTTTAGCGATCAAAAGACATTCATGTATTCTACACTTCAGACGTTTGCTCCCATTTCGATCCCGACAAATTGATTTATCAAAATAGGAACTTTCCTTTGTTGACATTTTAAACGAAATTTATAATTGTGAATAGTAAACTGGAATAGTTTATTGTGTTTATGTTTGCTCTTAGTTCTAAATTTCAAAGTAGTAGCTGTATTGGAATTAAGTTAATTAGACATTAAGTTAATCCTCGTATAGTTTCAATGTTGCGTCGTCTTTTCATCCCTTAAAAATATCGATATTGGAATGACTTATTTTTTAACATTTGCAAAAAAATATCAGAAAAATGACTACATTGGAAGAGGAACATTCGGATATCCCTCGTTTGGAACATTTAACCCCTTTTCGACCCCTTAAAGTTGGTTAATCGAGAACAGAATAGCTTACTTTTTCTATGTTTAATCTTTTTTGACATTTGTACCAAATTTCCGAGTTGTGACCATATGGGAAGTGGTACATTCGAATATTCCTCGTTTGGAACGTTTAACCCCTTTTCCACCCCTTGATCCACCGGAGATCGGAATAGTTTACTTTTTCTGCGTTTGTCTTTATTGATATTCACACCAGTTTTCAGAATTATGAAAATATGAGAAGTAGGACATTCGAATATATCGCTCGTTTGGAACGTTTAACCCCTTTTTGACCTCTTAAAGTGGGTTAATCGAGATCGGAATAGCTTACTTTTTCTATGTTTACCATTGTTGATATTTGTGCCGATTTTCAGAGTTGTGACTATGTGGGAAGTAGGATTTTCGAATGTCCCCCGTTTGGAACGTTTGACCCCTTTTCGACCCCTTAAAGTGGGTTAATCGAGATCGGAATAGTTTACTTTTTCTATTTTTACCATTGTTGATATTTGTGCCGATTTTCAGAGTTGTGACTATGTGGGAAGTAGGATTTTCGAATGTCCCCCGTTTGGAACGTTTGACCCCTTTTCGACCCCTTAAAGTGTGTTAATCGAGATCGGAATAGTTTACTTTTTCTATTTTTACCATTGTTGATATTTGTGCCGATTTTCAGAGTTGTGACTATGTGGGAAGTAGGATTTTCGAATGTCCCCCGTTTGGAACGTTTGACCCCTTTTCGACCCCTTAAAGTGTGTTAATCGAGATCGGAATAGTTTACTTTTTCTATTTTTACCATTGTTGATATTTGTGCCGATTTTCAGAGTTGTGACTATGTGGGAAGTAGGATTTTCGAATGTCCCCCGTTTGGAACGTTTGACCCCTTTTCGACCCCTTAAAGTGTGTTAATCGAGATCGGAATAGTTTACTTTTTCTATGTTTACCATTGTTGATATTTGTGCCGATTTTCAGAGTTGTGACTATGTGGGAAGTGGGAGAATTAGTGATGAGTGAGTCAGTGAGTGAGTGAGTGAGGGCTTTGCCTTATATATATAGAGATTAGCTAACTGTGAATTAACTCTCGTAAAAATTTTCAAAGATTCAATTCCGGATATTCTTAACATATTAAAAAAAAAAAAAAAAAAAAAAAAAAAAAAACTATTTGTAAACAAGTAAACAGCGTTCAATCACCATATTTTAAAACTAATAATACGCTGGTACTTAATCAAAATAATTCGAATTTTCCTTACATTTATCTTGTAATATCGTCTCTAAAAAAAAATTAAAGATATTTTCACGCATAGATTTTTTTTTTCTTCCGAAAGATGTTTTTTCCGTATGGATATTTTTTGTCTTTGATTTCAACGTATTAATTTTAAAAGTTTATAAATCATAATTATTTAATTACAATACTTAGCAAAGTAATGTTTCTAATGTAATTTCTTTTCATGTAACGAATTAGACTTACAAAAAGTCAATCATAAGGAAATTAAATTAAGAATTTGTTTTAAAAAAAAACTGAGTTTTGCCTCAATCCAATAAATGAAAATTTCTGTTTAGAAATGTTGACAGATGCAAATGATAACCATATTCCATTAAATGTTATATTTCTGTCGCTTCTGTTCTCACGGTCAGTAAGAATGGTGGTAAGTCCACTATCATGTATATACATGAACTTACTAGTGATTTTTCAAAGCAATAGAATGCTTATTTGACTTCCTCCCGTTTATAATGAATTCCATTTAGAAGTTTTGATAAATGTTTATAAAAATCGTTCATGAAATAATTTTTGTAAGGCAAATTAAACTGGTGATGTAAAAAAATGTTCAAATTTGTGTAAAATAAAAATAAAAAAATTAAAAATTATAAACTTTTAAATTTAATTTAATTATCTTACATTTCATAGAATTAATATTGTAATAAGTTTTGAATATCTTCTATTTTAAGTTATAAGATACAACTTTTTAATTATATTGAAATTTAAAACTCTTTTTAACCTAAAAAGCAGTTTAATTACATTATAACTATTCTTAAATTATGTATGCTGTCTTTTATATGAATTATGCAGTAAAGAAATTAAGCTGCAATCACATTTAAAGTTTAGTGGAAGCACTCAAGTGATAACCAAATAATAAAAGCATGTGTAAAATATTTTTAAAAAAATTGTGTAAAAAAATAAGATAAAAAACGTGAATTTAACTATAAAAAACTATGTCAGTGAGTTTACCTAATACAGTTAGTTTACCAACTCATCAAATTAAAAATAAATGTTAAAGTTTTAAGATTCCGATTTTGTAATTCAAAACTGATTATAATATAATTCTAACAACTTATACTATTTGCATTAAGTTAGCAACCCATCTGGACAATGCTTTGTTTTTCTTGAGAAATTCAATTAAGTTCAATGACTAAAATGTTAATTATTTTGAAATCATTAAAGAAACTAGGGTAGTATACTGAATCCTATCTCAATTTCAAAACCAATGTCTTCAACATGATCATCGATGCTGAATCTTGATTTAATTGTTATTGGGTTTCTTTTTTCAAATTCAAATATGACTTTTTTCATAAGCTTGATAATTTCGAACGATAATTAATATAATCTAACCTGATTTCATAAACTTTCTTTTTCAAACATTAAATAATTCTAAGAAAATAGTTTCAATTAAGAATTAAACTTAGAATTTTAAATGGAAGTTATGTTTGAAATGTGTTCTTAATTTTCTCTTGTTGTTCAAAAATGTGCTCACTTATGTGCCTATATTTAAAACATCATAGTTTTTTAAGTAAATTTTTTTTACATGTTCGTTATTAAGTATAAAGTTTTTTTTTTTTTTCTTTTTTTTCCCCTTTAATTTATTAAATATTGAATTATACATTTGGTTCAGTAGGTATGAAAAAATATTTTTTAGTTTAAGTATTATATTTTTACTAAATTGCCTGAAGTATTCGCTTGCATTTAGTTTCATTAGTAAGTATTTGATCTCTAAAATAGTTAAGAAATTCTTTAATTTCATTCAATTCGAAAGGAAAAAAAAAAAAAAAAAAAAACACAGTAAATGTAAATAATATTTTTATCCTTGAAGCAATATTCTATTTCCATGCCTAATGATTTCAAGGATATCAAAATATTTCTTAAATATAAAAAAAAATTCATTCCCTTACAAATCACATAATATTAGCCAATAAAATAGAATTCAAAACAATGGTATGCTTGAAAGGAATTCCTTTGACCAACTTCCTTTTACAATTGAATCCTCCGTATAAATGCCTTAAAGAGGAAAGTACCAAGAATGAAGCTGCGATTCTTAATGAAAACCCAAACTCTCCATCTAACTCTTGACAACAGCATTGACTATATTTGAGTACAATGACTGACATCAGTAGAATTGTTCCGAAGCCCCGGATACTCGACCTCAAGTGAATGGCAAAGGCCAAAGCGTTTTATATTTCACCGCTGGTTATTGTTTTCTGAACAACAATTAAAAGAGAAGCTACCACTTGTCATAGAGACGGTTCTCAATTGTGGGTAAGTACAGAAATAGCACCACGATGTGTTACAAAAAGCCCTGAATTTCTGGTCTTTTGTCTTTTCCGTTTCAATTGTTTTCGATCCAGTTTTGCGGGATGGTTGGTTCAAATCGACAATGTCCATCGTAGTTGAAATCAGATTTAATAGAAAAATTGTTACACTGATAGTAAAATCGATATGAAACTCATTGAAACAGAATGTGTCTGATTAAAGATAGGACGCAGAAAAATCATTAATTCGGACTCTATTTTACTACGATTATTATTAGTAACATGTGATAATATTGATGAAAGGTAATTTTCATCATTTTTAAAATTATTATATAAACATCCAGATTTATATATAGTTAGACTACATTTATTTTTGGGTTATAAAATTCAACCAGACGTGAGTATTTTATATCAAACTCAAATAAAAATAAATATTTTACAAATAGGTTTAAAAAGTAAAATGTCCTGTATATGATGGAATCTTCTGATAAGAAAGCATTTGTCCGTTTGCTTATTCTCTATAATTATTTTATTCAAAATTGTAAATTAAATTTTTTTTATATACATCAGCTACGTGAAATACGTGTTTTGAAGCCGACTTCCAAATGTATTAAAAGTGATATAATAATGCGTTTATATTACGAAAAAAAAAAAAAAAAAAAGTTCTACAGTGTTTACCAAAACGAAGTTCAGTAACTTTTTCAGAGCAAATTCAAAATATTTTGCAACAATGCTCAATACATTTGTTTAAAGAATAGTTTCGTTCTGTTTTAAATTTGTAAAACAAAGTTGAACGCTAACAGCATTGTGAAACACCGTCAATGTTATACCTTGAAATGGAAAAACAAGACTGCAACAGAAAATTTTCTATTTTAAAAACTCTATGAGAGAGTTCCCAAGTTCATTGAGTTTGGTAAGGAAAAGCCAGATTCGCATATTATGTTTCGACACATTTGACATTTCAGAAGGAAAAATATAAACATTTAAAAATTCAAATTTATACCAATGCTATACATTTTTGAATTTCAATTAATAATAATAATTGCTAATTTAAAAATTAAATATTTTTCACTTCAAAAGCCAATTTGAAATAAAATATTCCAACAAGCGAATAATTTTTATAATTATTTTAATGATTCCAAAGTGCAAATAATATTTTATTTTATTAATTTTGAAAATTGAAATGAAAGTATATATTGCGACCCATCAAATTTCCTTGTTGTGGTGTATTGAGCTTTCGCGAAAAAATCGTTCATTGAACGCATTATCAACATTTAAAGTGTGGAATCATCCAAAACTAAGAGTTTTCCCAGTTTTGATTGATAATGTCATTAATTAGATGAAACAGTTAAAGTGTGAAATAATTGTATAATTTAATTATTAGTCATACAAATAACTCAATTACTATCTCTAGTCTATGAATTTACATTGAAAATGAATCTCAGTTTCTCATTCAAGGAGAAATAATTATAAAAACTCCACAAAATCACAGATGTTTTAGTTATTAAAAACAAACAAATATCTCGAAATTGGGGACATTGGTGACAAAAATAGTTGTACATTTTTAAATTTGGTTAAGATAGACGATTTGTTATTTGTTAAGTTGACGATTAAACTATTTGTTGTTGCAAAACTTATCACTTGTAATGAGTTCTACTTTTCTTGTGAAATGCAAATGATACTCTTAAATTTTTATCTAAAATAAAAATATGAGTTACTTTTACATTGAAAACCTAGCTTTTTAATTATCCATGATGCTAACATGTGCACTCGGTCTCACTTCACTGGTGGAGTTATATTGGCCGAAAAAGAAAATAATAATAAAAAAGTAGTAATTTTTTTTTTCCAAGAACAATATGTTGTTTTGAGTTGAACAATGAATATTTTAATTAAATATGACTAACTCCTGGTTAAACAGTTTGGCCCAGCAAGTCATTAAACGTTTCCCTGCTTTGTTTCTAATCAAAAACCATTCAATTAAGAAATTAATCTATTATATTGATTGGTTTTTAACGTTTACTTTATATTTTACGAAAAATTGTTATACTCCACGTAAGTTTTCAATGTTAAACAGTTTGGATCCAGCAGGACATTAAGTGTTAAACCATCCAATTTTTTCCTCACCTTCCTCTTCTTTGTTTATTTTTGATCAAAACCCACTCAATAGTGAAATTAATCTATTACATTGATTGGTTTTAATATTTACTTTATATTTCACAGAGCCATGCATCGTTTACCATAAAACAATGTAGCAGTGTTCGTAAATAATAAAATCACGTTCTCCGTGAATCATTTCAGTGTTTCCGAACAAGTATCCGAACTTTTAATCCCTACTTTTGCACAAATTTCCCACTCCATTGATCATGTACGAAAACATCCAAAACTGAGTTAAAGAGAATTTCCCATGTCCGCATGTGAAAATTTAAGGCACAACAAGACAAAACCAGAAAAATCATCAATGGAATTCGAAGACATTCAACCCCATTCTTGATTTTGGTTCTGAAAAGGGGTGGGCGGTTGCCAAAACCTGACAGCGAGCACCAAGAAAGCGAAAAGATAACTAGTTCGAAAATGGCGGAAATTGAGTTCTAAAGCCGCCCGTGTTCTCTAGAGAAAACGCTGATGATTCGAAACAATGGCGGATTGTAAAATGGATTGGTTCCAGTTCTGTGAGTGGTTTATTGGCCGACTGCTGATACCTTTGAATGGTTGTTCAGACACACAAACTGGGATTAATGCTTTTTCAGGTCAGCAGTGATGGAACCCTTTAACACCGCGACTAGGCAATGGCGTTTGGGTCACTTCTAAATGGCGATTATTTCAACAGAGTTTTATTAAAAAAAAATTGAAAAAGTTGTAAAGACTATAAACACGCATTTATTATTTGTGTAGTCTTTTGGAAATGAAGATTCATAGGAAAATATTATTAGCTTTTGTTATTGTCAGCTTTCAAAAACTGCAGTCGAAGTTGCAGCAGTAAAAAATATTTTAAATGAGTTCTATATATTTTTTTTAAGATATATATGTATTTTTTAAGGATAATTTGAAATATTTTTAACTTTTTTTATATAATTTCATGTTTGGTTTACAGATTTTACCAAACATGAAACTTTAAAACAAAAAGTTAAAAATATTTCAAATTATCTGTAAAAAATACATATATTTGTAAAATTTGTGTACGTGTTATAAGTTGCAATAAGTTATAAAATTAAAAGGACTCAATAATTACTACTAATACATCAAATTTTTTTATCATTCAGTTTGGCTAAAGTTTAAACACTTCGAAATTCAGTCTTAAACTAATTGGAATTACTGATACATTCAAGTTCTAAATAGATTCAAGTTCTAAATTAATTTTTTTTTTAAAGATATATATGTATTTTTTAAGGATAATTTGAAATATTTTTAACTTTTTTATATAATTTCATGTTTGGTTTACAGATTTTACCAAACATGAAACTTTAAAACAAAAAGTTAAAAATATTTCAAATTATCTGTAAGAAATACATATATTTGTAAAATTTGTGTACGTGTTATAAGTTGCAATAAGTTATAAAATTAAAAGGACTCAATAATTAATACTAATACATCAATTTTTTTTATCATTCAGTTTGGCTAAAGTTTAAACACTTTGAAATTCAGTCTTAAACTAATTGGAATTGCTGATACATTCAAGTTCTAAATTCAATTTTATTTTTAACTTCTTTTGCCTGATTTAAGCTTTAACAATTTAAGTTTTTAACGTAAAGCTGGAAAACATTTATTCGAGAGAAATTTCCATTTAAATCACAATATATAAAATTACTTTATTTTTTTTTCTCCAAAAAAGATAGAATAGACATATAACAAATTCTTCTGCACCTTTTTCAATTTACAAATTATTAAAATTAAAAGACTTACCAAACATTTGAATAAAAAGTATCTGAAGAAATTATATCTAATGTGCAAATTCTTATATAAACATATATTTATTCACTTTAGAGTTAAAAGGGTTCAACTTTATTCACTATAAATTTAAAGTAATTTATTTATGGTGAATTTTCATAATTTTGCACTTAAATAGTACGGTTTTCTAAGGAACGCGATATTTGATACTTTGTAAGTCTTAATATAAAGTTAGATTCAAATTATTAATAATATAACCCATAAAAACAGTGTTTTTTAAAAATTCTTTATATGCATTGTCAATTTTATTTCATTCAAATTTTTATATTCATTAACACAGCGTCGATATCAAAAACATTTCTATCAGAAAATTGTGCGGCAAACTACGTTTCATAATTTATTGATTAAAAATAAACATAAATTTATGCTTTCACATCCAAATATAATTTGTTTATTCTGATTGAAATAATTTTATTATTTATTAAAAAAAATTGGCAACACGAAAGAGTTTTAACAATGATCGGTTCAATACTATTTTAATGCGACTGGATGACTGCAAGTTGGTTTATTATTATTATTCCGTAAAAGTTATCTTTTAGTGACAGTAACAGCTCCAAAATTTAATAGAATTAATTGTCATAGACATTGAACCTATCTGCAAAGTTTCAGCCCGATTGGATGACGGCAAGGAGGTTAATTAGACCTCCACAGATTCCACTCACATCGACAAACAACAAACATACAAAATCGAAGTTAATATAAAGGATTTAAAAACATTGTTAATTAATGAAAATAAAATTTAAAAAAATAAAATATTTCGTTCTTTTATAGGGTTTTAAAGAGCACATTACAAAGCAATTTTCGAACGAGGCAAGTTGTAAATTTCTGTTTTTCCTAGTGTAAATGAGCGAAACTATATGCTTACACTTATTTCCTTGTCCAATAAAATATCAGAATGAACCTTTCACGTAGTGCCATAAGCGCTAATGGAAGTAAACAAGGAAAAGTAAAAATCGTGTATATACTGCCGATTGGTTTAGTAAGCATAGAATAGCATTACAAAGGTTATATGTAGACACGTTGCACAAATCATAGTTTAATGTAAGTTTTTACTATTTATATTTTTTTTATTCACAAAATGATGCAATAAGGAAGAGCTGCAAATTATGTTATATTTATGTTGTGGCTTTTTGCTTTAAAACGTTAAGTTTTATTTACTAGAAAATAAACGCAATAACTTAATTGGTTTCAAGATATAACACCATATCCTGTTTATATTTAAACTTGAAAAATTCCAGAGAGATAAAATAATTTTTCTTTTCTTATTATAGCAAAAAATTCACGATATGAAATAGTAAACTTCTCTGATATGAAATAGTATAAATATTGCGGATGTGTTTTAAACCAACAAAAAGTTCCGAGAAAATAATTAGATAAATTATATTTGCTTTATTACAATACATTATGGATAACTGTTTGAAATACAATCATATAGTTCTTTCAGTTTTTTTCAATTAATATTTGTATCAGTTTTTATACTAGACACTTTTTCCCTAGTAAATGTACTATATGAGCAATAATTTATTTCTCAACTAACTTTAATGAAACTGAATCTCTTAAAAGTTTAATTTCAGTCAAATATGACAATGTATAATTTTTTTTTTTTTTTTTTTTTTTCAATTATATTTAACGCTTTTCAAAGTATTGGACTAACGCATACATGACCACAAATTAATAGACAACATTCAACATAAAGATTGATATCTATGACAATGTATAACGGTTTCCAAAAATTCCCTTGATTTCCTAAATTTAATTAAATTAATCGTAAACTTTTATTATTAATTCAATTGCGATTTCGACACTGGTTCTTTACTCCCATTCAGGCATGATAATTTTTCATGAAGACTTGGTCCATTTCAATCATATTTTCTTTCAGTATTTATATTTCAATAATAATTATCGTCTTATTATCCACTTCACAGTTAATTTGTTTTCTATTCTATTTGATACTTTTAAAATAGTTGGACTATCTCATACATGACCACAAATTAATAGACTGCGTTCAACATATTCACTTGATTTCCTAATTTTAGTTAAATCAATCGTAAACTTTTATTATTGACCCAATTTCGATTTTAATACTATAATTTTTAATTAAGACTTAGTCCATTTCAGTTCCATTTCCCCCCCCCCCCCCGAATTTATATCCTCTAGAGACCTGACTTTCAAGGAGATTTTTTTTCACTTTTTATTTATGTTTTTCCCTTCTTTGGTGATCAAATATTATAAAAATATTTGACCTAGAAAAAAAATTATTGTGCAAAAAATTTACAAAATGTCCATTTAAATGGACATTCGGTCTATATACAACGCAAAATTCAAATCTATTTAAATGACTTTTTAAATTGACATATCACATAAAAATCACATTTGAGATCAGTCTTGATTATTATTACTTGATGAATCACAAAAAGAAGGAACTTAGATTAATTAATTATAGTAATAATAGACTAGAAAACGTATTCAGTTCAAAGTATGAAAAATTTATAAACGAAGCAGTAGAATAATGTAAACACTGTTCTCTAGGTCTAAAATAATGCAAGGAACAAAGAATGAAGTTGGTATCATTTGAGTAGAGAAAGTATAGAGAATTCAAAAGTGTGTCCATTTAATTTTACGCCTGGTCTCCAGAGGATATTTCAATAATAACTCTCGTCTTGTTATCCACTTCACAGCTAATTTGTTTTCTATTATATTTAATGTGCTTAAAATAGTTGGGTTATCTCATACACTCATAAATTAATACACAGCGTTCAACATAAAAATCGATATCTAAGCTAAAAAAAAAACGCCCTTCATACTTAATCGTTCTCACCAACTACTATGAAATATCACTAGTAAATATAAAATAGGACACCTACCCTTATATTAATGCATAATAAAGGGACAAGTTTAAAGTATAATATTGATCTCCATTTTCATTATTGGTTGACTTTCCTATTTATAGCCTATGTCTCCATTCATTCCAATCTCCAGACCCTATCACAGAAAAATGTAAAAAGTGTGGGTCGACATCCTACCATTTCGATTTTATCTTCCGTCCTCCCAAATTACCATCTCTGTTTTGTTTTTTTCACGTATCCCCGAATGGCCATGGGACAGTCATCGGCAATTCATCTTGCTTTGGGTATCAGTGAACCGAAGATGTCGAAGCCCACACGTAATCGAGATCAAGTCTCTTCCTCCTACTTCGTTTCGGAAAAGAAAGGACGCTTCCTTCCAACGTGACATCGCTTTACAATGACGTATGTTAAATGTTATTGTTTATGTTTCTGGAGATGGGTATTATTTTCCAGGATTCGTTTGTTCTACTGAGTATTTTGTGAAAGGTTTTGTATTTTTGAAAGGAAGCGTTTTGTGTTCTGTAAAGCAGCGGTCCTTAAACCTCTATCGGACCGAATTTCCAAAACATTATTGACATTTATTTCAGATGTGTTTTAAATAATAACGGTTTGATGATTTTCTGGGATTTTTTTAAGAATTTTCAAGTTTTTTATTTTAAAAGTTTACAAATACGCTACTCAAAATCATAAGTCAGGTTCTCAAACGGATTGACCTACGATGTTCAGCTTTTGCATACAAGTTAGTGGTGGACGTGGAACCTGTCATTAAGGCTTTGTGAAAATTGTGAGTGCGTATAAAGTAGCTGCCATTGATAAATTTATGTTTTTCAGAAATTGCTGGCTCTAATGACTTTGATCAAAATCGCTGTGATTTTGCCTTTTAAGGAGCTCTAAGCATCCATACCTTCGATATTTCTGTAGATATGCAACAAAGGCGCAAAAAGTTGAAAAACTAAACTCTTTAACACAGAGTTCTCTTTCCTTGAGCATCACCCATTAACAACTGTTTCTCCTCCATTTCACTTACAAAAAAAAGGCTAACGTTATGTTTATCGAAAAACATATCTCCAATTTCCACATTTTGGCAGTGTTTTTTGAACAATGTAATAATTATCAGCAAAAAAATCGCATCTTGGGTATTTTTTTAATTAACGAATGTATAAGAAAGAAATATATTATATAAATTATATAAATGCATACTAAATACAAATCCTTACTAAATATAAATGCAGTGTTCAGTATAAAGTGTAATTAAAAGTAAAGCGATGTTAAATTCCAGCATTTCATCGATTTTAAAATGGATTGTTTTGTGTAACGTAAGTTACCAGAAAAGAGTTTACTTTCATATCGTAATAAAAAAAAACCAGATATTTCGTGAAAATTTTTTTTAGTATTAGAAATGCCCTTAACAGAAATGTATACTTTCATTTCATGTTTATTTTTTATTATTAATTGTGTAATAATTGAAATTTGTAAGGTAAGTTAGCAAAATGACAGAACTTTATGTATAAATGTAGAACTTTTGATAGAATATTAATGTACTGTTCGAAAAAATTAGAATATTTATTTACTGATAGTTTCATAACAGTTCAAAGTGAATATAAATAATTTGAATGAATATTTTGTTTTTTGTATCTAAGAAATACCTCGGGTTCAGTTTTAGTTGCAATGTCCTAAAGATTTACAATTTTTCTAATCAAGCCTAAACATAGTTTTATAAATTTTTAATGTCATATTATGTACCAATATTGATTTCTATATTTTGATTTTAATATGGTATTGGAACAGAGCTCTTAAAAGAAGTGTAAGAGAACTAAAAAGAAAAAGAATTGTTAATAATGCTGCACAGTACTTGCTGGTAGCTCATTATCTTCTATTGTAGCTCACAAATAAAAAAAATTACAGATCACCTAACTGATAAAAGAAATTTCAAGTTAAAACTGACAAACTTATTTTTCGCAGCTTCCTCACAGTAGGATATTAAAATATTACACCAGAGTTCGCAAAATCTACGTGAACACGCAGTGAAAATCAATTTCACCTCATAGAATTAACCTCATGCGTGAATTCTCGCATCGGCATTTCATGGTTAAATTTTTAAAAATAATCCTCCATTTTATAAAATAAGAGATCATACTACCCATTTCTTGAAGGGCGGTGCAACCTCCCTGCCCTTTTTCTTGAAAAATAGCGTCCTTTTCCTGAAAAATGCAAAAATGTTGTTTGTTTTTAAATGGAATTCAATATGCAGATCCCTCCCTCCGAAATCGCATGTCACACATACGCATTCATGTTCAAACGTGCCTCGCACAGACCAGTGACTAACTGAAGTCATTGAAGGGTTGCTGATACCACGTGCCTCATTAGTAGGTGGATAGTAGGGGGCAGTCCTACAATTTCCCAGTGCTAGTTCGCACGAATTTCAGTTTCGTACATTCCTTGATTAAGAGCATTTCACTGGCTTTTTACCATATCTTCTTGCACAAAATAGAAAAAAAGGTGATGGTAAACGTAGATTAATTGTTAGTTTAAGGTTTATAACCCTCAAGTGTCATCCGTAAGCATTTAAAAAGCATATTTCCGCTCTGATACTCGAAATCGCGATCGTACATCACTGTTATTGTTGGAGTTATTAATTTTGTTAAGAAAAAACTTATTTGTTTTAGTTAAAAAAAACTTTAGTTTAAAAAACGCCCTTTGGATTTTAAAAATACCCCTTAAAATTTAGAGAGGGGGTGAAAGTACGCTCTGGAAATATTTAACTGGCGAACACTGACACATCTAAAAGTTTAGTGACGTAAAAGCTATTAGATTTTGTCTAAAGCTTCGGAAGAACAAAACATGGTTAAATTTGAAAGGGAATGATTGGTATGGTATATTTTGATGACGGGCATTGCATCCAGTTATAATAACTCATAAAAGACTATGACTTTAAAGTCAGTGTGGTGGTTTCAGCATTTTATTAGAAATCTCAAAATTGAAATGACAGATTTGATTCAAACTGCAAATGCCCCAACCATCCAGATGAAATTTTCTTTAAAAAGAAATAATTGATTCATAAAATCAATCAATCAGAAGTAGTGGGCATTATAAATTTGTAGATGAAACTTACTTGAAGGAAAACAGTATTTTTTTTTCTTATAATTGTCTTTTTTAATAATAATATTTTTAAATTTTAAGATATATGAAATAATATAAATTATAGACACCATTATGGTATTTTTATATCCTCTAGGTACTTTTACACATAAGTTATCTCTCTACATTAAAAAAAAATGATATTTAAAAAAAAAAAAATGCGGTGATTATTTAAAGAAAAATGCAGCGAGCTGAAACTCGAACGTAAGTAACTTTTAATTAAATTTGTATAAAAAAATAAATGTTTTATAAAGATAATTTAAAATTACGTAAATTAAATTTTGAAAGATTAAACATGGGAATGTATATAACTTTTTAACACCGAATGTTAAAAATAACAGAATTTCATTAAAAACTTAAAGAACTTTTTACTATATTCCTTTTTGGTGTAACATAAGTAACTACGCTTAAGCCAATTTTATGATTTAAAAAAATATCATTAAAATACTATCATTTCCATTAAAATTTAGCTTTTTATTAGTAGATTTGAGAAATTAAGTAAGTATTTGGTTTTGAATAACTGTTACTATATTTATAAAAAGTTAACTGAAAGTGCCCAAAAGTAAATTAATTAGTTTTAATTTAGAACACTTTAGATTTCGTGGCGCCTTAGATCACCGCTAAACAAAAAAGATTAAAATTGTAAACCATTTTATAGCCAAAAAATTAATTACAACTTTCGTGTCAGTCCTTACGGGTTAATATTCGGATCTAGCATCACCATATACTCTCTGTTTTTTAAAAATTTTTTTTAAAAAATAGGACACAATAGCATTGTGAATAATGTTATGAAAGAATTTGCGTTATCTGAAGACAAATTTACCCATCACTCCTAATGAGATTCCTGATGATCGTTTAAATTTTGTTTCAAAAATAACTTATATAATTTGATAACTTTTACTTGAGAAATAAATAAGTCTTCAAATGGAAGCGTGTTTGTTAAATATAATGCAAATGCGGTGCTTATAAGGAAAACTACATCTCACTATTGTGAGAAACTGAGATAATCCAATTAAAAGCGATGGTCACAAATATGTTTGTTTCGGCTCTCTGTTCGGGGTATTAGTTGGTAGTATTCCTAGCGATCTCTTATAAATATACATAAATGTGATACGGTTCCAACTAAATGACATTAGGACTTCTTCTTTGAGATTGCAGTTGTTATAACAGTAATAAGTTAATCAAAACGTGCATACAACCTTGCATTACAACGTGCAATACTTTCCAAACAACAGTAATCAAACGGAGATTTTTAATAAAATACGTGCATTAAGTATATTGTGAGGAAATTTTTAACAGTAAATGAGCATTTAAAATGCTTTTAAAAATACTAATGAATAACAAAGGCGATGAAATGTCATTTTTCACTTTTATCTCAACAGAATGAAAGTGACAATAAGTATATTAACAGTTTCTATGTAATATTTTTTTTTCTTTCTCTCTCTCTCTCACACACATTTTCAAGTTTTTCTCACTTCCAGTTTATTTTTTATTAATTTTAAAAAGGAAGTGTTTTTTTTTAACTGCTTTAATATGGGCATAAAAAAAACACTGGTTTTCAGTGACCGATTTCAGATTTTATTTGATGTCAAGAAATTTTACATTTTTGAATTATTGACGTTTAATGTTTATGAAATACATGTGCAGTTAATGCTTATAATTTTTACTACTTAAATCCTATGTTTATTTTCAATTGCTTTTTGTAAAAGAATTCCTTTCATTTGTATGGTATTTTGTCAAAACAGTATAACTTATTAACCCTCCAATCACCCTAAAAAATTCTTTTGAAGTTATATGAGAAACCCATCACTTACAAAATATTAAAGTATAAAAACTTCAACATTTAGAGTCAAATAAGATAAATGTTTTAAAATTTTAAACATATATATATATATATATATATTCTAGGCATAATTTTTAAACAAATGCAATATTTCTTACAATTTACCAAACCCTTATTATTAGTACAGGAAACAGTTACAAATTATTTTAAGAACAGCTTATTGAATGAAACAAAACTCAAATAATTTGAAAAGCGTGAACACATCCAGATAATAAACGTATAATGTTCCTAAAAGTATCTACACAAGGAGAAGATTGAGTTATTGTTATGTGTCTTTATGACTTTATAATATGACACCTATCGTTAAATTCTTACGAATCAGAATTTCATTTCTCTTTAGGTGTGAGGAGTACATTGCTCAGAATTGAGGGAGCACGACATTGCCCTATAAAAGGATTGATATCTTCTTGAAGATGCATGAAGCATCGTAAAATAAATTTATTGACTCACTTTAGAAAGTGATATATAAAGGAAATCTATCAAATGATACCCTTATAGAATAGTTTTTGGGTTAATGGTTTGGAAATTAACTTTTATCTTTTTGGATAGACAGTAAGCTAAAAGAATGGGTCTTGTAGTTTTAAAAATGCTATTTTACAATTTACAGATATTTTCTTTCGGCTTACAACGTACGCCACTTAAAAATTTAATTTTAAAGCAACATATATGCAATAAACTACGGCTAAATGCATACAAATTTAGAGAATATTCCAGTAAAAAAATATTTTGGAAACAATAAATTTGATTAATTTTAAATGATATCAGTATTTTTGGAAGAATAATATTTACTAAAAAAAAATTGAATTATGCAATAAACAAAGCTTTTAACCCTTTTAAAAATCGAAAACAAAATATTTGAAAGTTAGAATTACAATTATTCAACAAGATACAGATACTTTATCAAATTTTATCTTCAATAAGTAAAAAGGAATGTCTTTCAAGCCTTCTTTTATCTCAACACTATCTCAAGAGCAGATTATTCATCAATTGTTTTAAAAATCATCAACACAAACTTCTTAAAACTCTTGATCCTTGGCAATTTGACGTCTTTAAATTTTTTTTCACGATTTTATATAACCCGCAATTTATAACCGGTAATTTTTTAAACGCTATTTACCATAATTCACCAACAATGTATCATAAGTTATTTAAGAATAAATATTATGCCTTCGACCAATAAAAAAAGGAGGGATGTATCTGTTATTATAAAATATGTATTTGTATGAATCTATGGAATAGATGGATAGAATATATATTTGCTTAGATCAATCTACTCATTAGCTCAAGAAGAAGACATTCTCCTCAATATATTATCTCATAAAACTCTTGATGTACCTTGAACATGCACATTCTGGAGAAGAACTTAATAAATCATATCTAACTGCCCTCCTGCCCGATCTGATTCTGTAGGGCAATCGGACGAATCCCACAAGATCCACCATCAAATCAGTTCCTGTATAGTTTTGGATTCCGGAAGCGACATCAGACAATGGACATCTCGTTAAAAATACACAGATGCAGCCCGAACAGGAAATCTGAACGTCGCGGCTTTTTATCGTCGATGCGTACGGGACCACAATGGACAGACGATTAATTGCAAGTGGATGGTGGCACGAAATGGGGATTTTTATCAGCGGAATGGAAGGCAGGAAGACGTGAAAAGGGTAACGATGAGAACGTAACGAAAGCCTGGCAGTTGCATGTTTAAGGGTAGCTCTTAACTACCCTTGCCTGCTTGATTTTTAACATCCACGCAAGTTTTAAGCATTGTTTTCCTTAAGCAGATCGCTCCAACCTCCCCCACAAACACATTGTCTTGAAATTATCCCTTATATTTGAGTGGTTACTGTTACATCATATCTTTGATTGGTTCAAGCAATTGTCAATAATCTTTGATTGGTAAATCATATCTTCGGTTGGTTAACACCACTGGCTTGAAGAAGTAACCGAATATGTTAAGAAAAACATTTTACACTTATTACATTAATGAATATGCTTTAAATAAATGATATACGCAACATAAATTGTTCTTAATTGCAAGAAATATATGTCTTATCTGCCTGAATATTATCTGTAGAACCTCAACATCTGTGGTCGGTTGAGAATTCAGCGATAAAAATCCGAAATTCTGAAAATGTATGTTATTTTCGTTTAATGATAATTTTATTTCGAACGTAATTTATGGAAAGTTTTTTTAAATGTTAACATTTAATAGAAAGAACCTATGCATGCTCACTTGAATGTATGTTGCAAAATTTGATTTTTCACAGTCACAGTTTTTCTGTAATAAATTATTACTACAACTATACTCAATTCATTGTAATGTGTGGAATTAAGTAATGCTTCAAAACAGAAAAATTTAAAAGGAATCATATGAATCTCCGTAAACATCAAAACACGATAATCTGAGCATAAAAAAAAAAAAAAAAAAATATACTTTTCTTTAATTACAAACATTTTCAATACTTTTGGAATTAAAATGGCAAAAGTTTTTTTAAAAAAGTATTTAATTTTAACAAGTAGTAGTCCAACGAAATCCCTCCGATCAGTCGTCAAGGTTAAAAAACAGACGGCGGACAAAGGTAAGACCTTTTTTTTCTGAAAAAAAATCCACCAGGTGAGGACTTTTCAAGGTCAAATCATGCCCTTACTCCCCCACAAAATCCCCCATACTCTGATGAGAAAGCGACAAGGGGTGGGGGGGGGGGGGGGGCTCCTTTCAATTTGACCCGTATTACCCGACACCGCATTCAGCATCAGCGGTCAACCAAACGAGTTTGTGAGCGGGCAAGATTTTTTTTTTTTTTTTTTTTCCAATACTTGCCGAGAAGAGGTAAACACTGTTGCAAGCTCTAGCAGATGCTTCCAGGTCACAATAGAAATAGTCGGAAATTCGTGTACAATCAAAGCGGTGACGCCATGAGAGATAACCGGAATGACCACTGGTATACCAATTTGTGCCTAAATTATATGTTGCAGTATGTAATATTTTAGGAAAAAAAACCGAAAATGCAAAATTGGACGAATTAAATGAGGCGGAATTTTTTATGCGATTGTATATTGTACATTCTTTTTTAGAAAAATGACATCAGCGGGAGGATGTTATTACAGAAAAAAAAATATTGTGTAGATTATATATTATTTTTACATTCGTATAAATCTCAAAGTTAAAAAGAATTTTGCCAAATAATCTTCGAAGCATTTTAATGCCACCCATGGTTATAACATAGCCCGGGTTATAACATAGCTAAACAAAGTTATAATCTAAAATTTATAAAACAATATTTGATTCCAAAAAAATATATGAAAAAAGTTGATTCTTAAATATTTTTTTAATAACAATCATTTCCATTCATCAGTACTAAAGCTTTACTTTATAATTCAGTTTTTATTATTCAAAAATTTTAACTTAGTCTTCACATATTAAAGTTTGAATAAAAAGAAATAATTAAAAAAATATCATTACTTCTAATCAAATACAATCTTTTTAAAGTTAAACTAATTTCATAGTCCATAAAGTTCAATTGCAAAGAATTCCAACAAAAGTTTTATCTCGTAAGATTTTTTTTTTCTATAAATAAATTAGGAAGGGTTACATTTTTAAAGTTCTATCTAAAACTGAAATTTGAATCAATAAATAAGTCAATATTCCTTTTCCATGCTAATGGACTGCTTTGTGATTTTGCAGTCTGACGAATAAATCGAAGGAATAAATCGAAAATTTCTTTTTGTCAACCAACTTTTCTAAAGGTAATTTACCTTAGTGAACAGTACAAACATTATTTTTAATTAAATACTGAGTGGACATAATTAAACTGCAACTTCTCAAATGATGATTTTTCAAGAAGAGCACTTTTTAAGTTCAGACATAATTTATTTAAAAAGTACGTACTAAAACACCAACTTCTCCATGAATATTTTTCCAGAATGAACATTTTGTAACTTCAAATGATATTTTTAATATGTATAGGGCATAATTTAATTGTACTTATTCAAAGTCTTATAGATCTAATTGACATTTTTTTTTATAAAATTTGATTTACATACTACTGACACCATGGTAAAATGACACCTGAGGGGGGGAAAACCATTAATTTAAATTTTCGGCATTAGAAGGATGTATATCTTTAATGTCTGATGTAGAAGTTAACCTTAAAGGTTGTAATTTATTCGAAAAATTGCAAATGAAGCTTTGAACCCAAAAGAATGCAATCCAATATATTTTGTATATTTGTCACATATTTGTCATCCTTCAAGAGTTAGTAGCGAAAATCTTAACTATTTTTTTAATTTGTATGGATTATTTCACGTTGAAATAATTTAATTATAAAAAAAATTCCGTGGATGAATCACAAATTCAATGCAAATAAATATATGCATGAATATGGTGTACAAGAATTTAATTATATCCTTTTTTTATTAACTTATATAATATTTCCTGTGACGATACGGTCATTAAACCATTTCAGTATGTAGAACAAATTACAGCCACAAAAATTGCCGATACGAATTTGGGCCTAGCACTATATTATGTACCAAATGATCAATTACAGAATAATTCTGATTAAAGTTTAGTTACCTTGAGTTAAATATTTTTGCGGTTATATCTAAAAAAATTTCAATTTTCTAGGAAAAGTGTATTTATACGTCCCCAGAAAAATACCAGAATTTCAAAAGCATATAAAATTACCCATTAAGTGACCAGACTTAAAATAATTAGAGATATTTCGATGAACTTCTCAAATAGTCAACTGGAGTCAGACATAACGACAAGTAGATAGGATGTGGGATATATAAATATTCAACATCAACCATTTTTGTGAACTATCGCGAAGAAACTTTGCGATCGAATATTATTTTATAACCGCTGCTGTAAAAGTATCTTAACTCACGAAGCCGCTCATTCCGATAGCATTCCGCCCCTACCAAACTTGCCCGAACTCTTGACATCCTGTTCATTTGAAATCTCTTCCTATTGCCTTTTTAAAAATGGCCAGAATGAAGGTTCAACCATTCGGCTGAATTCTAAAGTAGATACGAAGTGGTTTGACGTACAAGATGACTTTGTAAAGCAACCGGTATTTCTAAAGGAGTAGTAGTAGTTGGAGGTGATTTAATGATGGAGTAATTCTGCGGATTAATGCGCGTGAGTCCAGTGCGGAAATTTTTGCAATCCAGAAAAAAATTCATGTAACCTGAAGGTGATAGGTAAGACTTCGTATGCGACCTTTCTATTACGAAGTGCATGCTTTATGCAATCAGCCTAATCAGTTGCATAAAAATTCTTATTAGAACTTTGTTATACGAGTACTTAAAATGTCTTACTTAAAGTATAAAAACAAAGTCATTTAATTTTTGTTGCTCTAAAAATCTAGTTAGCTCAGTGTTATGTGATATTGTAGGTAAAAGGCAAAAAGCTTGCCACATGCTGTAATAAACATTTGTAATACTTTTTAAGAACATCTCCAATCGTGGACTGCTGACAGCTGGTGGAAAAGAAATTTTCTCAGAGCAACAAAAATGTGTTTTGCAATTTTATTTAATTTCATTTTATTCCGCTTTTAAACTATCAGCAAAACTGGTTTTGTCGGAGAATTCAAAAGCAGCGTGAGCATTAAAACTAAGGATTTGAGACAAGATTCAAACTCGGTACCTTTAGAACAAAAGATCAATATCCAGACGACAATCTTTTTCATACTTCCCCAAGTATTTCAAAATAAGATTATTTTAAAGAAAAATGCTCAACGTTAATCTAATTTGATATTATTGGAGGATATTTAGGATATTTATTGGGATTAATAGAAAGCATTAGGTAGACAAGAATCACTTTTTTTTCTTCTTTTTTTTTTTTTTTTTTTTTTTTCTTCTTTTTTTTTTGGATATCAAGAACGAATTTCTGGATATCACAATAACTTCATGGCAATTATAATTCTACAGGAAATATGGAAGTATTCTCATTACTGTTTACTTATAACTAAAAAAATCACCATTTATTTAATGAAGTCTTTCTTCTGACTACCATATTAATAATTTATTTTTGAAAAATAAGGTGAACAAAAAAAATATACCAGAACTGTAGATATTTCAAAAATTAAAAAAAAAAAAAAAAAAAAATCTAAATTCCCTCTCAATCAAAAGGAAGAATATTTATTTGTAAACAACATTTCAGTATTATCTTACTAAAATTAGGAAATCAAACCAAAAAGTAAAATACAAATCTCTACTACAATAAATAGTAACAATAAATAAAGCAATTTTAACTACATTTGTTACAAGCTGCGTGATCTCGCGTTGCTGGGTACCCAATGAAAGATATACAAGTTTACATTGCTATTTTTTTTTTTTTTTTTTTTTTTTTTATTCTTTTATTTGCAATCAGAAAAAATTGCCAAAATCAAAAACACGGTATCGTAACGAAAACAAAATTAAAACATAAATAATAATAAAAATAAGTTAAAATATATAGAAAATAATTAAATAAATTCAATTAATTTTGTAACAGAAAATAAAAGCCATCACCAGAAGCCGCATTTATCTGTAAAAAACAACAAATAAAATTGCGCCAAAGAAATGTCTTGTCTTACATCTGTATCAAAAATGTTTTGTGTTCTTCAAAAAGTTTTCACTACACAGAGGAAAAAGTAACCTGATCCCGTCTTATCAACTTCATTATCAGAATCAAAATGAAACACAAAGAAAAGAAAATCGCTGGTGTAAGTTATAGTTTGGTGTAAATAGTAAAACATATATAATACAAAAATTCCAGTCAAATCTAGATTGAATAATATATGGAACTGGATACACTCAAAAAAAAAAAAAAAAAAAAAAAAAAAAGAAGGAATCCGATATTCAGTGTCAAATACTAAAGGAAATGAATAAGTATTTACATGAGAATATAAAGAAATAATAATAAATTTACATTTAGCATGCCTTTTGTGGAACAAATTTATGGATATATTACAATAATACTCCAACAACTTATTGGACAGACGATTATAATACATAAAACTAATAAGAAAAATAAGGTTAACATATTAAATTAACTTTTTGTTTTATTCTAATGTAATAAAAAATTTCATTGCCATTCCAAAAAACATTTAATGTCACTAAATTTTAATAAAAGCAAATTTTGATCGAATTTAAAACTTTACTTCGGCAACCTTGATGTACTAAAGCATCTATGTCAGGGTTCCCACTCTTATTGAAGAAAAAAATTCAAGGACTTTCAAGGACCTTTTTAAGAAAATTCAAGGACCTTTCTAGAAAAATTCAAGGACCTTTCTAGAAAAATTTAAGCACCATAATTTTAAATACTACATCAGATGTAAAATTACAAAACGGAGATTATCGGTGGTCAGGGGTGTAGTGGAGTGGAAACACGAGGCAAAGGCGATCCTTTACATTAATAGAAGGCGGAATGACGTTCCCTCATCTAATCCCCCCCCCCCCTCTCTTTACGTGATACTGAACTCAAAGCCAAGTAAGCAAACAAAAAAGTCATTTCGTGGGAATTTGCTTTCGTCTGGGATCCACAACTTCAGAGCTGAGCAGGCAAATTCTAGTTTTTGTAAAACACTTGAAAGAGGCGAGGCAATCCACACATTGCCATTTCTCCTTGATTAGAAATGAACTGACATAATATATGTTTACATCTAGCTATGATTCATTCAATAGCAATTATCTTCTTCAATGAATGATCTGTATTTGTGGAGGAATTCCAGATGTCAAATTTGTATGGTTCGTCGTATATACAGTCGAAAACTTCCACCCACAAATTCACGCCAAATATCTACATTTTTAAAGAACAAAACTTTGGCCTAACACATACAGTTATTTGTGCGCTTTCCTTAAAAAATATTTCCCCTTCTCTAATTTTAACGGGAGCACTAACCGATTTATCTACAAAAGTTATGTAACTTTTTTTTTTAATTTTTATATCACGGATTTAATAAATTATTTGTAAACCTCTCAACGTACCTAACAAATGAATTAGTTCAAAAGGAAAAAACAAATGACATAAAAGATGGGTTTTTTTCACAACCCAAAAAAGTTAAGCAAACCTGCGGTTCTGACGGAATCAACTGGTTAGTGCTAAAAATCCAGATAGGTAAGAGCAGAATGTTGATATTTTGTATTAGCTTTTAAGGTGTTTTGAGATCACGGAATTATAGCATATATTTTTTGTCAGATATTGGGAAATATTTATTTTATCCCCAGTTATTGGGAAAATCAAACTGATAACTTGTTTGAACATGGAAAAATATATTCAAAATAGTATTGATTTTTAAATCCTTAATATTAACTTCGCTTTTGTATGTTTGTGAATTTGAATATGTTTAGTTCAACAAATAAAATGTTGCTTGAATGTATAGTAAAGAGACTGGCTTCAAGCACTCCGCTACGTTGTTGTGACAGAACTGAACAGTTGTTAACTTTGTTTCACTTTAACTTGGCAGTACTGATAATGCTTCATTAGCCAAATTGCAGCCCTTCACAACCCAGTGTTGAAAAGGGGTTCCAAGGCTTGCGCTAAGAGCAGAGGACTACTAAAAAAAGTAATACGTAGCAAAAATTAGTAATTTTAATAACATGTATTTTATTCAATTCTTATGAAAATAATTTTATTACAATTTTTATGTTTTATAAAAAAAAATTGAATCCACGGGTTCCTAAATAAAAGCTGACTTAAAATAATATTATTTAGTGCAGAAAACTCTACGATTTTAATAGTTTGCACCCATACCATTTTTGGAGTGTTTTTTATACCCATTTTCATTGTAAGGGGCGCCAAAACTCATTCTTGCACACATAGCATTTTACTCTAAGGCCCGTCCTGTATATTTGATTTTCCTTAATATAAAAGTGCTAATGGTTTTGCAAATGGGTATAATACATCGAAATTGGGCTGCGAAGAAGCAGGAAAGCAATTCAGATGTATTACTTTAAAATACAAAATTAAATTGCTTTTCGGTTTGAGAATGGGAAAGTTTTACTTTTACAGTTATTACAGAATTTACTCCAAAAATGTAGCAGCAGTTCTTAAAAAAAAAAATCATACAGTGGCGGCATTAAGGGGAGGGAATTTCCCCGATCTTTTTTAAAATCTAGCGATTTTGATGGCAAATTATTCATATCATATATATTTTGCAGTTTGCTTTCTCCTCCGATTTATGCCCATTTTTGACTATTATTGTCACCAATGTTGAAAAGACAAAATCGAACTGGTTAAGATAAAAAAAACCAGCCTATGCAAATCTGGCAAGTAATGAGACTACATAGAAATATCCTGCTTAAAATTAGAGATGATTGAGATAGCACACAAATTAATATTTTATCAAGAAATTTTAAATCGACAGATGGATTTGAATTTTCCAATTATTTTATTAATGGAGCAAATTTGGAAAAGGAAAGGAAGGATCTATCAAGCAAAAGGAACTTCTCTACATTTTCTTTTTGAGAAGGAAAAAAGCCATAAAACTTTCAATCAACTTCTGCAACAATCCCAATCTTTTTCATTCATTTTGAAAACCTATTTTGAGGAGCTACAGAATCTAGGAATTTATCCGAACCCATTGCATCTCTGACATTTTGGAAAATTATTGTAAAAAATGTTTAAAAATTTGTGTCAATAATATGTTTGAAAATGTGTTATAATCCTTTACAAAGTGCTAAACAATCTTTTAAAATGGGTTATGCAAAGCAAATTATTTAAAAATCCATATAACTATAGTTTAAAAAAATTATTTGAATAAAAGAATAAGTCGAAACACGCAATTTTTTCAAATTTTTTTTTTGAGGTACTCATGAGCTATTTTGAGATTATTATAGTAATATTAACAAACTATTTAAAGTTGTCCTTTTTACTTCCCCTTCCCTAATACACAGAAAAAAATATATAAGTTTGTAACGATGCAACATAGCGTTCCCGCACTTTTTTATTTTACACTACACCACTGTCATTGGTCACTTAAAAATTCAAGGACTTTCAAGGACCTTATCCTTTTTTCAAGGACTTTCAAGGACCAAATTTCATCAAAAAAAATTCAAGGACTTTCCAGCACTTTCAAGGACCGTGGGAACCCTGCTATGTACCAAATTTCATATTTCTACGTACAAAAACTGGGGATTTTTATACGGTTCAGAGACATACAGATACTCACATTTATAAAAATAGGTTATTGTTCCCATAAAATCATTGTTACTATGTTTTATTTCGTATATTTTACAAATTAAGGTATCAGGATAGAATACAAATCTGTTCCAGTCTTATATGAATGTATCTCTTGAAAAACTGAAAAATTTATTAAAGCAGTAGCGAAATGGTCAACGCTAATCGATATCTGTCATAATCGAGATAGTCAACGCTAATTTCAATGAAAGGAATAATAAAAATTTTATAATAAATTAACTAATTTTTCATACATAGCATCGTGCTAAACTTTCGAATATTCACGAAATAGTCAATAACCGAATAAGACAAATGACCGCAATTGCTGTAAACAATTACACACGCCTGCAAATCGGCATAACTTCGATAATTTCAAAAACGTCCTTGCAAGCCTTGTATTATGTTCCCTTCCCCCCTGACATTCTAATTTTCTTCCTCATTTGTTCCCTTTTAACATCTCTGAAATTATGCCAAGGTCACCTAACACCAGCACAATTGATTTTTTTAATATGACGGTTTACATTTCTTGACACTTCTCGTTCTTACGCAACTATTTAAATTTCTTCTAACAAAAGAAATTTCATATAACATACATTTTTATTGTAGTTTTGTAGAAATAATATAAAATTAGAATGACTTCATTTCTGTTACGGTTTTGTACGTCTTAAAGCGGTCAAGCGAAACAACTACACTATTGGGACCAAACTGGGCTCAATTAATAAGAATATAAATAAACAAATGAACACGCGTATTTTAATTAAAAAAAATAAGGAATGCAACTGAAAATACACGGGAATAGCATTATTTGTTGAAGCGTAACTTGTGAAGTAGGAAACAACAACTTTGACCACAATCGGTGAGTACAAGGAAAGGTAACCTGAAGCCACTGCTTCTATAAACATTTAAATTAGGCATAGCGCAATCAGTTTTAAGTGCAGCGTTAAATTAAAGAACAATCATCTTCATTCATCAATTTATTTAGGTTTGTGTCTTTATTTAATGAAGTGTGCATCAAGAAAGAATGGGTAGAATCCTTAGAAACTGCAGCATAACAGTATCTAGTAAATAAGACATCAAGGAAGTAGGTTGATGATTTGTTTTTTATTTTTTGCATGCTTAGGTGATTCATTTACTGCAATACATATTTAATGATCTGGAAATATAAAGTATAATATTTTTTTGACAAATGGAATTCATTAAATTTCGATCATTACCAAGTCATTAGCTTAAAATTAAATCAAACATAATTTTTATCGTATGATCACACAACTAACGTTTTGAAGCATTAACCAGAGACGAGATTTAAATATGAAGCCGCGTGCTAGCTTCTAGACCGCGAGGTTGCGGGTTCGAGTCCCGTGTTAGGCATGGATGTTTGTAAATGTATGTTGGCTTGTCTAATGATGAATGTTTCGGCGCATTATAGCCCTCGTGTTGCTGACGGCGTCAGATAATCTGAAAACAACCAACCAAATATGAAGCCCAAAGAATTTTTTTTTTTGAGAGACTTGTCAAAGTAAGTTTTTAATCTAAGCTTGATAATGAAGCATCCAGACAGCACAGCAACTTTGACCAATGATGAGTACAGGGGTTCTAGAAGATAGGACAATTCTAGTCGAAAGTAGTATCATTCTAAAATGCAACATTTTTTTTTCTCTCCATTTTTCCCCCCTTCGTCCTTTCTTATAAATAAACTATTTCATATTTAAACTATGCACTTATATTTCAAAAATTTGCAGTATATTTTTTCCAGCTTTAGGCGAGATTAACCAATGTCAAGCGATATTGGCCAGCGCTGTTGTGCTACTGGGGTACTTTTAAAGAAAATAACTATTAATTTAATAAGTATAGGGACACTCTGCATCACCCTATATGCATTATCGAATTGAATTCCGCTAAAATGTGTTTTATCGATTTGTTAGTAAAATTTGAGAAATTAACAAATAATTCTATTAGCGATTTATTATATAGTTACAAAGTTTCATATAGTTGAGTTACAATATCTTGAGAAGTATAAATATCAAATAGATGAATTTTACTTCGATTGTATAAATTTCAATAGATAGATTGCTGGGTATTTTATAAAAACAATTTGATAAAATCTATTCATTTGAAACCATCTCAACTATTGGAAAAATGTTCAGAACTTTAAATTAACAAATTACTTGCTTGTAAGTACCCCTAATTCAAAACATTTCTTGAACAATATTGAAATGTTAAACGGTTTAATATTTTCTCCTCTTGAAACTTATTTGTTCCTGGGTACTTTTCGTTTTTTTTTCCCTTTATAAAGCCTAACTTAATAGTTGTTTCCAAGAATAATACATCAAAAGAAAATAGATAAATTTTCTCTTTAAGTGAAAATATCTTGAAAAACCATAATATGCATATTTAATTTCCTAAAAATATTATTATTTTTTTTTTTTTTAAATATTAGTCCTATTTAATTTTTCCTTCTAAGATATGTTTATAAAATAACTCTTTTTTTTTAATCTTTAAATAAATATTAAAAATAAACTACAAGAATAATTGTAAATATATTTTTTTCCGTCATAATACTATTTTCAACACTCACATTCATCAACAGATGCCGAATTCAACGCAAAACGTCAACCCACATGGCTTCCATCTACCAAATTGTAAACAAACTTCTCCCACCTGCATAGCTAATAGGAAACGAGCACTTACCTATTAATGTATCCGTTCGTTTTACAAATCCATAAAATCTTTTTTATCTGAAGACCCAACTCGGCTGATGAATGGAACAAAACCTTTTCTCCAATAAGAGTATCAATAATCCAAAAAAGACGAAAAGGGTATTAAATCCAGAGAGAGAACACACCACAACGCATTGCCAGTGCAGTCGCTACGTTTTCAGAGGGAGATTTGAAAGCAGCTTACTCACAGAGTTGTGGGTTAAGTTGCCCAGGGACGGAACACGCAGATAGTCCCTACTAGAAAGGGAATTCCTTCCCAGAATTCCCTACGCGGTGGTTATGTTAGAGATTCCCGCCGATTCTCGCTAATAAATTTTTTAAAGAAGTGTACGTAAGTTAGAGTTCGAATTCTTGGGCTGCTGAATCAAAGAACTGAGATGTTATTTCATTAATTTAGCATCTATTTTCAATTCTACTATCCCATAATCGTTTCTAGAATAGTTCAATTATATTCTGGTATGTCATATCTTGTTATTATTTCAGTCAATATTTCAATATCTAATTTTCTTTAAAGTATTTTAAAATCTTTTTCCAAGACAAATTTATATTTCTGTATTCATATTGAAAATTAAAATAACTAATTAACACTACAGTGCCTGTGTTTATCCAGTTTTAAGCTTGAATGATTTATACATTGATTGGACAGTTTGGATGAAATGAAGCACACACAAAAAATTTACCCATAAAGGTTTAAATGTAAATCCTTTATATGCATTGCCAACTTTTATGTACATTGGCAACATACTGAAGTAATTTTGAACTCACATCGAATTTTCATAGTGCTTGACCACTATAAAGAAAACAACTAATTTCGTGCCAATAACTAACTACCCCCCCCCCCCCTCTCCCTACTCTCCTCTATTCCAAAACTTAATAGAATGCATTCTCATCGACAAAAAAATCTGTCTGCCAAGTTTCTGCTCGATTATCTGACAAGTTGTTTAATTAGTCCTCAGCAGAATTGCACGCCACAAAGAAACAACATCGAAGTTAACATAAAGGACTTAAAAATGCATAATAATCAAAAACGGTTACACACATTTTAGTTTGACAGTCTATTTTTGTAAACAAGTCTACAATTAATTTTGTATCATATTAAAGGTTATTTGATAAAAATAATATTCAAAAATAGTATTCAGATCAGATTGTGAAGTTGATATTTCTTAATGTATTAAAGTAAATAATCTTTGCCCCCATACATCCACACATTTTTTTCTTTTTGGGGGGGGGGAGTTAAATCTGGAAGTTTCATTAGCTGTTAATTTTCTCATAATTACATTCTTCGTAATTATGAAAGAAATGGATGTTTGGCCCAAGGAGTAAAGTCGCTCGTTGAGTGAACAAACCCAGAGTATAAGGCTTATGTTTTGTAACAGTATAGGAGATTTTAATTGACTTAAGAAGGAAGTTCTAACAATAAAAAGTGACGATTAAAATCATGCCGAATATTTAGTTTTAACAAATCTGTTTAGTGATCAGTGAAATTTGCAAGAACTATCGAATATAAATTATCGAAATTTCATATTTTTTTTTTTTTTTTTTTTTTTTTTTTTTAATTTATATATTAACTATTATATAAAAATTTGTGAAGGGTTAGCTAATCCACTTGACACCAATTTAGATGAAATTTGGCTGATAGATTCGCTGTCGATGACAATGCATTTTATTGAATCTTGGAGAAAGTTACTAAAAAGCCATTTTGACACACACTTCTATTCATCCTTCGAAAGACAAATTTGCACACAATTATTAACTGGTGATTTATGAACTTTTTAATGAACTTCAAAAAGGAAGATTATCAAATCGATTTATATGCATGTATTTATGTTAAAATTTGTCAATAACGATACTGAAGTGAAGTACAACAATATTGTTACTATATACAGGTCATTCTCCACAGAACGCAATATTTCAGCAGCAGGAGGAAAAAAATATCGAAATCGTTAAATGCTTACACATATTTTCCCACATAGAACTTATCAATTACAATCTAATTATAATATAGGCAGAGATTGTCTAATAATATATAGAGATAGCCCATATATATATATTTTTTTAAATGCACATGACATCCATGAGCATGACAATTTCTTTGTTATTGCTTAGTCCCAAATGGAACTTAAGGTTTATAAACACGAAATTACTAAATTGATTTGTGTACAATTATTGCTATCAAAAAAGTAATCAATGATAAATATTTTATTATTCTTAATTAATTTTATCTTGATCATAGACATGATGGTATGATCTCCACAGTTGCACTTATTTCACACTTATACAATAAAATATGATACTTGTATCGAAAAACGGAGTACAAAATGTGTTTTGGAATCAAAATAGTTACATTAGACTTCTCTCCAATATCACAGTTGACTTATTGTGTCACTTATTGGGCTGTAAAACGTAATTTTACAGGTAAATATATTTATTCAAAAAATTAATACGATTACTAATTAATCGATATTAATTATCAGTTTAAGTGTTTGGTTATTTTAGGATTTTCTTAAGAATAAAGATAACATATATTTACCACCCTTATTTATTCGAAATCGGTCATTACTGGGCACGTTTTCCTCACAGAATTAATTTTCGAAAGGTATGACTTAGCTAATGAGTTTATTTTGTAGAGGTAAAGGATAAGGATATACCATTGTATTTTTCTGATTTCCTTTTACGGTTCCGCAAAATGAAAATATAAATTGAAATTTTTACTACACATAAAAGAGAGATGTAAGCATAATTTTATTTTACATAATTTTTCTTTTACTTGATCAGATTTTTTTTTTTTTTTTTTTTTTTTTACTTACTTGCTGATGCAAAAGACACTTGGATACACATTTTTATGTTCACCTAACGAATTCAAATGCACATCCAAAAAATTTGCCAATGTGGAAACAAAAGCCAGTTTAGTTAATTTGGATCATTTAAGTGGGTCTTTTACCAAAATAAAACCAGTAATCTTAACAGGTAAAATCATCGTTAAAGACAGATGCATCTACAAGAAGATTACCACTGTTGGCAGGTTGAAAATACATTCAGTGAATAGGAATTGTGCGGGAACCAAAGAAAATATCGTTACATGCGGGTTTATTCTTATAAACAGTTATCGTTATACACAGGTTTCACTGATGTATTTATGCATGTTTGTTCAGAGAGTTCTGGAGAACTGATGGCTGGAATTGAAGATTAGTTTATCCAAGTGTTTAGATAGAGTTTTTCTAAGAATGATTTTTCTACGATACAAAATCAATGAGAACTACTATATTTTAGTATGAATTTTATCACAAATACTCTTATATAATGACAAAGAACTCCTTGTAAAAATACAATTTAAAAATAATAATAATAAATTCAACCTATTAACTATTAGCTAATTTAATTCTTAAAAGAAAGCACAAATCCTACCCGTTTTAATCTAACTGACCCTATACTTCTTCGCTAAGCACATGTTGCTACGATTTGCAATTTTTTTTTCTTCTTTTTTTTACCAAATTGAGTTATTGTAACTAGTATGTTCTCTGTAATTTTTTTTTCTTAATAATTTTCAGTAATTAAATAATGGTGAAGTTTAATGGTCATATCTCCATCGGAAATTAAAAAAATTAATGAAACTACATAAGGTGGTTAAACTTTAAATCGTAATTTCTCATTTTGAGCTTAGTTGAAGATATCACATATGTGATTAACACGGCAGTATATCTCTTAATGCAAAAATTTAATTAACTCCAAAATTGCCTATCCACAAATTAATCCATTAATGACAGATAATCTAAAAAGGAACAATTGAAAACTATTTATGCCAGTTCCTATATAATTTATATAATAAATATAACCCATAAAAAAGTTTTTAATATAAATCCTTTATATATATTGCCAATTTTTATATTCCTTAACAAAAGCGCAGTTTTTGTTGCCAGCTTGTGCTTGGTGTTGGCATCTAATTTTAAACATTAAAAGAATCTCTATTAGCATCCGGTAAAGTACTTTTGAAAATTTTTTCATTAAAAATGAATCTGAATGTATGCACTCACATCCAAATATCTTTTATTTATTCTGATTAAAACATTTTAATTCTTTATTTATTTAAACAATTTTGGCAACAGGAAAGAGTTTCAACGATGATCGGTTAATGATATTTCAGCGCGATTGGATGACAACAAATTGGTTTATTAGCATTCCGTAAAATCGGATTTTTAGTGACAATGATAGCCACCAAAATTTGATACAATGCATTGTCATAAACATCGAATCTATCCGTCAAGTTTCAGACCGATTGGATGACAGCAAGGTGCTTAATTTGGCCTCCTCAGATTTACCCGCCATCGATATACACAGCCATCCACCCAGACACATACACATACAATCGAAGTTAATGTAAGGATTTAAAAATGCCTTATATTAGATACATCTCAATTGTTTTGATGAATTAAAATTTCGTATGGTGTATAATCTGGAGAAGCAAATGTTTTCTGACTAAACTGTGAGGCGAAACTATTAATAGTACTTTCAAATTATTAATAATGAAAGTAAAAGTATGTACTAAAGGAAATACAAAAATAATAATAAAATAATAAAAAAATAATAAAAAAAAATTAACTTATTAACTATTAGCTATCATAATTCTTAAAATAAAGAACAAATCCAATTAATACCCCCCCCCTACACACACACTTAACACTATATTTCTTCATTCAATAATTTAAATAATCAACTCCATAAGTTTTTACTTGCAAATTTATCCATTAATGACAGCAAATCGAAAAATGGAAACATTTGAATGGAAAAGTAAATTGTACTAAAAAAATATATTACGCCAGTCCCTAGGTAATTGCGATAAAATTATCTTATGTATCACGTATATTTTTCGCTGTTGAATTTAAAGAATTTTCAATAATAAAAAATGTTTCGAACGTATGCATATAAGGATATAAAAGAACTGAAAACCATCAATACTGACTTCAAATTATCAATATTAAAATTACAAATTATACACTAAAAGACATTTAAAAAAAATAAAAAATAACGTTTTTATAACATTCTAGTATCCCTACTATAACATAATATTTCTGAAGTACATTTATAAAATGTTGGATTTTATTTAACAACATAGTTGATAAAGTGTGTGCTGCGGTGTTTTTTTTTTTTTTTTTTTTTTTTTTTTTTTTTTTTTTTTTTTTTTTTTTTTTTTTTAAAGACGATGAAATAGCATAACTTTGAAACAATAACAAAGCACTCAAAACAATAACAAGTACGTGGCCTCTGCATAAAGCTGGGTATAACACAAAGACGGTTTTCTTTCTTATTCTCTATAACTATTGAACTGATGGATAGATGTGTATTCGCTTGGAAGTGGACAACACGTGAAGAACGTATCTATTGAATGTTGATATCTAAATCAACAATCAAATTCGAATCATTAACCGTAAACGAGTTAAACATTTCTTAAGATGCAACACAGGTCTACCAGCAGCGTGTTTTTCTTAGAAGGGATGATAATTTATTTTTAAAAAAAAAAGTATAAGATTTTTCAAAAAGTTATTTTCTTCATCCAAAACATTTGACCAAGATAAAGTAAACCTCCATTCAGACACCAAAAACCAAAATAGACAAAAAAAAAAAAACACCCTCCCAATTCAAACTCAACAACCCAAACCATCTTCATCAACTCATTTCATCATCCCCCAATCTCCCCCCAAAAAATCTTACAATGAATGAACGTTAGGGAAAAACTTCTCTCATTAGGGATTTCTCGAACGCCTCGTTACCTTCACCGTAGGTCCAATAAGCAGGGACACAACAAGTCACGTGACACCACTTGTTAAACTAGGTGAGTTCGCGGACGGACGGACACCGGTTCCCTCTTCACTAAGCTCGTTACAACAACAATCTCGATGCGTGAGAATTCCTTTTTTGTGAGCCGCTCTTGTTGTTGTTACTGTTGTATCTGCTTTTATTTATTTTTTTATTTCTCCTTGCCTAGGGTCTGCGGAAGCGAAAGTCTTATTCGCCTGCGGTGGTGTTCTTACGGTACAACATTTGATACTCATTAATAAATATTTAATAGCATTTTTTTTTTTTTTTTTTTTTTTTTTTTTTTTTAGTTTAAGAAAGAAATTAATGAAGTGGGAATGTGTTATCGTTAGATTTCCGGAGGACTTTGATCCATTTGTTTATTTTTTAGAATAATAGGGATTAGCCTTCTAATTGGTTAAAAAAAACAAGACAAATTACATGGTACTGTAAATGCAAATGAAATAACGTCGAACAAAAAAATTTGCTCTTTGGTTGTTTTTATTGTCTCGGAATTTCCTCTTAATAAGCCTACGGTCGCAGAATCGAACGTAATATTTGTTGTCGATTCTGGCTATTTCTAAATAGTATATAAAGTCATTATTTATTGACTACTTTTAAATAAATAAAATCACTGAAGAATGCATACATTATCATCGAATAGATATCCTCCTGTTTACTTTAATTATAATGATAAACTGTATATTTATTTAAGGATTTGAGTATGATTACGAGAGAGTACCTAATATGAGATCCTTCTGTACCTCGAAAAAGCGCTCTAATACAAAAACGTTAATTTCATTAAGGGGATCCTGTACCGTAATTTCATCAAAAATCCCAACAACAAAAAAATAAAAAAATAAAAATTGACAAAAAAAAAAACAGTTCATACATTCCTGAAAAGAATGATGTTTTTATCCTGTTCCTTTGGTGACTAGAACGCCACGAAATAACTGTTATTTAAACATCACTAATAGGTGTAACGCATTGAATCATCTACTTAAAGGGCGTTTTTCGAACACTAATGTTTTTCACATATGTTGCAAATTAAAATCGATATATTTCCAAAACCATTAATGATTTGCTGTTCAAATTTTTGGAGCATTTAATTTATGTAGTTTTAAACATTTTCTCTTCACAGAATTTTATTTTTTAAATTCTTTTTTAAAATATTGCATTGAGCGTAAAGCAGCGATTCTCAACCTGTGGGGCGCGCCCCCCGAGGGGGGCGCGAGCACACTAGAGGGGAGGCTCGAGAATAGTCAAGAAAAAATATTATTAAAAAAAATTGATTAACTGAATGAAGGGAAAGCACAGATGCACATAGAAAACAAAATACATTTCGACGTATTTTACAAATAAAGTAAAACAACCTACTAAATCAAAACTTACTTAATCAAAACATACTAAATTAAAAACAAATTTAATAATTATTAGGGACTTCCTTGGGCCTGTCTTGCAGAGCAGATTTTTTCGAAGGAAGGCTTAATATTAGAAATATCTTCTCTCAATTCTGTTTCTATATTTAGCCGAGATCTGTTCTTCAAAAAAGCCACAGCAGAAAATTCAGTTTCACAAAGGTAGGATGTTGAAAATGGTAATAGAATGCGAAATACCCTTGTTTTTAGAACAGAAAAATCATCCTCTACTCCTGCCCAAAATTCAAATAGTGATTTATTACTAAATTGTCTCTTGGTTTCACCACTTGTCGTGAAGTCTATGAATTTTTCTTCTTCATCAACTGAGAGTCCTTCGGGAGTCTTACGAAATGGATCCCTAACCCACTCGTTACTTGCTATCAGTTTGTCGTCAGCAAGAAAATACTTTTTAAAATTCTTTGCCAGCATAGCTAAATGATTTTCAATGGTTACAAAAACAACTGTTGCATGTTCTTCTTCAGCCTTGAAAGTTTTAGTACAATCATCCACATTTACAGACATTGTTAGGTTTTTTTGCTTTAAAATTCTGCTCCACAATTCCAATTTTCTACAAAAAGCATTAACTTTGTCACTCGTATCCAACATATGTGAATTTGCTCCTTGGAGTTGAAGATTCCAGTTATTTAATTCCTCGAATATGTCGACCAAGTAGCTCAATTTCATCACGAATAAACCATCGCGAAAATTCTCGGCTTCCGGTCTGTTTTCTTCTTCTAGGAAAATTGCGATTTCTTCTCTTAATTCATAAACACGTTGCAAAAATTTCCCACGTGATCTTGCCTCGCAATAAAATAGTAACGCTGAATGTACTGAACCCATGTCTTTACAAAGAGAGGAAAAGATTCTTGATTTCAGGGTTCTCATTTTTATATAATTTACTACGGTTACAACCGTAGTTAACACAATATTCAGACCAGGACTCATTTCTTTCGAAGCCAAAGCTTCTCTGTGGATCATGCAATGTGTCCAGACGCACTAAGGTGATTTTTGTTTTATAATTGCTTGTATACCTTGGAATCTTCAGGACATTGAACAAGCACCATAGGTGCATATTCCGACGCAATTTTTCCATTCTATGTTTGCCTCGTTCATAAAATCATTTAAAATAAAAAATAATACGAGCGCTGTTGTTTGGAGTTGTATTGGTTTGCAGAAAAGTAGTTCTACTATTGACATATTATCACAAAATCGAACGTAGGCAATTAAATGAGCATTTTTATTACTATATGTTGCTTTATCAAGCTGTATTGGAAACAATTTGTCACGCAACTTCGAGAAAAGCTGACACTGTACATCTTCAGCTATATCACCAGTTCGACGAGCAATAGAATCATTTGAAAGAGGTACTGTAATTGTTTTCAAAAATTATCTCCAAACATAGTTTCTACAATTTCAATTGCTGCAGGCAAAATAAGCTCTTCACCAATGGTGTGAGGTTTTTTACATCTGGCTATTTTATATGAAGCTTTGTAAGATACAATTAAAGCTTTTTTATTCACAGACAAAGTTTCTTTAAAAAAAGGATTTTGCTTTTTATATGATTTTAATTTTAATTAAATTAATTAATAATAATTAATTTTAATTAATTTAATTAAGAATTCTCTGGGTTTGTTGACGTACTCACTATGAAGCGTTTCCAAATGTCGTTTAAGTTTATTAGGTTTCATTCTAACTGCGGCCAATATTTTTGAGCAAATGATACACAGGGGCTTTTCTTCTTCATTTATTTCAGTACTGGTAAACCCAAAATTTAAGTATTCTTGAGAATATTTTCTTGATTTTATTTTTAGAACCACGCTCGTCTGTGTACTTGCTGATGCTTGACTATCGTCTAATGCTAACTTACTTCAACTTAAAAATTTATCCATGAGTCTGCATAAATCTACTACCGTGAATATTTAATATGGAGAATTGCAATTAACACGAAAACAAGTATAACATACACATTCACGATAGATTCGATAGCGATAGAAGGATCGACTCGAATGAGACTGGCTGGAATTGAAACTTGTGTTATCTAACACTTTCCTCCTTCCTATGAGAAAACATTTGCTCTGAGCATGCTTGACGGCATCGGTCGTGTTCACAGCCCGTTTGACAAAATACCAGATGTGGTTTTTCGCCAACGTTGGCTCGCTTTTACTCTTGTTTAGGCAGTTAGTAAAAAATAATTTAAAAACAGAATCTAAAATATTCAATACACATTATTGTTCTATACATTTTATTGTAAGCGAGGGCGCGATGAAAATTATGATTGAAAACTGGGCCGCAAATACTGAAAGGTTGAGAAACGCTGGCGTAAAGGATAATACATAAAAAAAAGCAAAATTATCAATATTTTAACTTTGAGATTTTTTTAATTTTTTCTATTTCACCCAATTTCTAATTCACCAGACAATATTTTCTTCATGTAATTATGTATTACAGAAAGCTTTCACTCTGCAAAAAAAATATATATATTTTTTTTTTCTTGACTTATCAAAATACGTTAACAGTAATTATCAGGAAATTTTCTTGGTTTTTTATTTTTAAAAAAATAAATAAATAATAAACACAATAATTAAAAAAAAATGTCTCAAAGACATAAATAGTAACTCATACATAGGATAAATTTTTGACATAAAAATATGTATAATTTTTTTTTATGGTACTGGACCCCCCCCCCCCCCCCTTTAAAGGCCAAACATAAATAGCATGCAACTTTTACATGAAGAAGTTTTCTAATAATTAAAAAAGCAGTTTTTATTTTTTTCTTCACGTTTTGTATAATTTTTTTTATGGAAAACATTTTTTAGCTTTCATTACAAAATTCCTGGGAATTGGGGAGGATGGGGGGGGGGGGGTGAACATGATAAATATCATGTTGGAACATATGCCCCGTCAACATAAGCCCGGTCAACACATACGCCCTTAGCATGTGAGACGACTTCTGTTTAATTCCCAGCATCGGTGTTATGTAATTTCTACTTTAAAAAATATGTAGACATAACGAGAATTGTGCTTTATAAGTAGGCTTTTGTGAGGCTTCTCCCATTCAGTACTTGAAATGCAAAGTTTTCGTTAAAATACCGTTATAAGGCATTCTTCTTTGAAATTAGGACTAGTATAATTGTTTAGATATTACAAAATTTTGACCCAATGTAGCCTTCATTTAGACCTTTTTGCGTAGTGAAAAAATAATAATAATGAATCAAATTGTATTTAAAACCGTTATAATATTATAAAAAAAAGTTGACTTCATAGGTCTCCGAGAAATATCTGAACTTTTCAGAACGACACAAAAACACACACTTTGCACAATTATTCGATGGTTTACAATCTTAAGAAAAGTATAGGGAATGTCCATATATCTGGGATTTGCTGGGATAGGTTTCATCGTACTCAGATAATATTGTAATTTAGCAAGTTTGCATTCGTATGCAATGTTCTATTTCGTTGAGAGAAAATTTTAAAAAATAAGATTTATTAATCAAAAAATAAATAAAAAAATTAGTTATTAAATCCTTTAAATTAACTTCGAGCGATTAAATCCTTTGATTTAAAGCAGCGGAGACCTAATTAACCCCCTTGCCGTCATCCAATCGAGCTAAAACTTGACAAATAGATTCGATGTCGACGACAATGCCTTCTATCAAATTTTGGCGGTTGTCACTGTCACTAAAGTATAGATTACCACTTATTTTGCTGCTTGAGATGTTTTTAATAGTTAAAATTAGATGCCAATACCAAACACACACTGGCAACTGAAACTGCGCTTTACGAATATAAAAATTGTCGATGCATATAAAGGGTTTATATTAAACACTTTTTTTATGGGTTATATTATCTTTTCCTTAGATTAGTGATAAATAAACGTGAAAAGAAATGAACGTGACTTAATCAGCATAATTAGTATCAAGTGTTTTATCAATATAGATAAAACCGTTACATAACAATTTTATATTTGTCACTTTAATTATTAACACTAATATACGTGAATTTTTGTTTCGGACCATAATTGGACTCTGCGTATTTGAATGATTTGAATCGCTTATCTAAAAAGAGTTCATGTTCAAGTGAAAAGCTATTGCCCTGTTTCCTTTTTACATTTAACGATTCCTAAGAAATTAGCTCATCTTCAATTTTGTTAGTTATGTTGCATTGAAATTCATTTCTGATTGAGTTACTTAACTAATTTTTTATTGGCCTTTTGTAAAACATGACACAATGAATCTGAATAGTTTCCGAGTAATTTTAGAAAAATAACTGTTAGGTAAGTTCTGAAACATACGTTCTCTTGCTTTCATGCGGGAACTTAAAATTACAATTATCAATCTTGAGATTTGCCTTTAGTTCATAAATAGTGGTATTTTTTTTTTTTTCTTTTTTTTTTTTTTTCTACGTATGAATTGAAATTTTTATATTTTAAGTAAACCAAATTTTTAGCACATAAACAATTTATAGAAATGTTTGCAATTTCATTCTAATTTTTTTTTTAAATAATTAACACAATTTTATTCGTTATTTAAGTTTAATTACGCATATTTATAGAACATTTTCATTAGTACATTTAAAGTTATTGGTTATTGGATGAATTGGCTGCACATTTTTAGAATTCGTTGTATGTACTTAAAATAAAGCTTAACAAGCAAAAAAAGCTGTTACTCTTGAAATAATTCCCATATTTGTGGCCTAAATAAATTGAATTATTTCTTCGAAAAAAAAAAAATTCAAATAAAAAATAGTACATAAACATTTTACCTGTTCCATTCTTGATCATAGAAGAGATATCTTTATAATCGATCACAGATTTCCAGTTCAAAAATTTCGATTAATCCAACTTATCGGTATATCTTATTAATTCAGTAATCGCATTCCAAGAATGAATATTTTTAATAACTTCTTTTCTAAGTTTAATGGCTTCACTCACTGATCACTGCACTTTGTTAAACGTCCATCGAGAATAAAAACCAAACGATAATTTGATGAAATATTCTGAAGTTAAAAACTAATTTTATCACCGATTTTATTTGGAGTAGGGTTTTATCGTCTGCCAAAAATTGTATCCGATCACAAAAACATCTTTAAAAAAAAATGTAATTTTCAAAATCTGTTTGACAAGCGTTAATCAAATAACCAGTATTCATTTTCCATTAACAATTTATTTCTTTTTGAAGTCAACACGATAAAAGTCGCAATTAAAACTTGAAAAAAAGTAACTGTTTAAGTTAAGCAACAGAAAAATGTGTAAGAAAAAAACGTTCAATGAAGTTTATACACGATGAAAAGTCAATTTACTGATATTGATATACACAAGGAAAAAGGAATACTCATTTGCTATTGGTTGACTGAATAACTTCGTGCATAAAATTCTTTTAATGATATTATATTGCGATTGACTGAAATGGATTTCTAGACACTCTATAAATGTACTTACTTTTTGTGTTAATAAGTTATTAGCTATGGGTTTTGATGTTTAGTAAACAATACGATTCGAAATGGCAAACATCTGTTCGTTAAAAAGTTTTAACCGATTTCGTCTTTTTCTATTTTAACTTGTTATGCGGGATTATTTTGTGTTAGACTACTTTTTTTATGTATTGTGTAAATGCGTTTCTTGCTATTATGAATAAAAAAACGTTATTAGTATTGCTTTTTAAGGCTTTTGATAATTGAAAATAAAACAAATTTATTGAAAAGTTGTAAAATAGGATTCGAAATATTTTAGTGCAATTTTTTTTATGTTAATGTTGCATTAAATTCTGTTGTATAATATTTGCTATTGCTAAAATTACCGAAAATTCAAAACGCTTTAAAGCAATGTGAAATGCAATGAAAACTTAGCAGAACTTTTTTTTTTTCTGCTGATTTACTAGTCACTTTAACTCGACTTTTAACTGAATCACTTTAATTTATATTTTAAAACATCATAAGGAAGTATTTAAGCTAGTGCTATAAACGTGAAAAGAGGAAGACATTAAAGTAAACTTGCAGACTTTAATGATGCTATTTAGTATCACTGGTTTCGAAAGATTTAATCTTTTATAAATAGTTGCTTTCCCTAACAAAAAAGAATATGTCTGAAACTTCTCAACTCAAATTATTTTCAATCTAACAATTATTCGTTCCAGGCCCATAGACATATATAAATGCTTAATTATTTTAGTTAAAATATCTTCCAAAGTAAACGTGATTTTTTTCATCAGGATTGAACACCGTTATAAAGATTCATCAGCAAAATTTGAATCGAAATTCACTGGTTGTTATTTTATAGTTTAGTTTCATAGGCTAAAGTTTTCATATGAAAAGTTTTTATGAGTTAACTCATAAAAAATTGAAAAAATTATCAAAAGTCAAACCATCAATTATTTATCCGTTCTCAATCTGTGAATGATATTTTATGACTGTTGTTGTACCTCGTAAAGAAATTTGTCGATGTAATTGCGCTACTTTGGAAGGTAGTGTGACCCCCAAAAAAATTAAGCTTTAGGTCCATAGTACAGTGACAAACTAACCATACCTCTTAAAACAATAATTCGACAGATACTATGGCCAAAAATGAGGTAATTCCCGCATTTTTATTCTTTTAAATTTTTTTTATTATTTGCAATCTAAGTTCGCTTGTTAGTTTTGCTGGGAAAACGACACATTTGGCTCGAAGCGAATGTGACGTGACTACATCTGAAATAACTTGGCTTAAAACACAGCATCGGAAATCAGTTTTGCAAGTTTCTCGCAAATCGTGCTAACCGGTACGGGGTATTGCACTTGTCTACCAAACCAACGCCAACTATATAGCAGAAACCTCGCGATAACCATAGAAATGGAAGGATGTCTTGACGTCACAGCTATGGCGGATCGATTTGATAGGACGAAGTTTTCGGGCATTTTCTTTTCTTAATATTTAAATAACTAATTTTTTTTAAAGAACATTTGTTTGAATATTTGGAATCAGAAAGAAATTATTCATAAATATAAACTAATTTCACTCGTTTTTAAAAAAAAAATGCTAGAATTGTCCATTGACCAAACAAAAATTAATGCTAAACCTACCAGAGCGGTCAAATGACCGCTTTGGAGACTTTAATCAAAATTGTTGAATTCTAGGTTTTCATTTTTCTTCCTAAAGCCCGAAAACATAAATACTTTTTTAATTATTACATTATAATTATTTTGTGTTTCGTTGCCTATGCTAAATTCTGTATTATTTATAATCAACTTGAAAAGAATAATACGTTTCTTTGAAAAGCGGTCATTTAATAGGATTTAATAGGTATATGTGTAAAATGTCGATAGATGTAATGTTAAACATTAAGTCTATGGGCAAAGGAGTCCGGCACATGAAAAATATCAGATTATTAATTTAGAGTTTATTAGTGTTAATTAACATTTAAATTCTTCTCTTTAAAATGATGCCTTATTTGGAACTATATTCTGTTTTGAAGTATTTTTAATAGTTTTTTGAATTGAACAAAATGCAAGTATTTAATGCATGTTTCTTAACTTCAAAGCCGAATTTCTCAAAATGTCGTTTTTTCGTGTTTGGGGGGACATAGCTTAAAATGTATGAGATATAAGTACTTGAACATTTTTACGCATATTTCTCTAATGTATTTAAGTACTTTATATAGAGGAATAATTGATAAGTAGAATGCTTTTTTAAAAAATAGATGGTCTAAAATTTACAATATATATATATATATATATATATATATATATATATATATATATATATATATATATATATTTAAAAAGTCATAATTCTTTCAATTTTCAAAAAATAATAAAAATCTCGTTTTAAAGTATTCAAAAGTATCTAAATATTATACTGTGAAAGTTTCAAAATGATTAAAGAATCAGTTATTAAATGAGATGCCCTCAAAGTTGTTGAATTTAATATTGGCTCCAATTTAGGTGTCGAACTCCCTTAAAGTAATAATTTGGCAAATACTATGACAAAAAATGATGAGGTACTTAAACTTACAGTCACCTCTCAATCTAATACGTTGACATGTAATTGTCGTTTTGACCAAATGTAATTCAACTTTGCACAAAAAAAGTGTCGAAATAACATAATGGAATTATGTCTCTGGGACAAAGACAACTTGACAATCACTCTCAGCAGTGCATATAACTTGGGGGGCCCTCTTCACGAATACCCAGGTGCGTTCTGTGTGACCTCAAGTGTGCGACTATCTCCACCGCCATCGCCAAACAAATCCAGTTCTTGGTTTCCGAGTACATACGCATGTGTCGCAGTGCCATTGAATAACAAAGACGGCTGTTGATCGAGACCGTTAGGTGTCCGTGTGACCCGCGATCCAGAATCTTCATTTCCGCCTGACCTCGCATTCCGTCCGAGTCTGATGCTGCAGGTCGGACAACCATCTTGGAAGAGATTCACGTTTGTAACGGACTTCTTTAACTTTCGAACTTGTACAAATAACAGCCGCACATGTTATTGTAAGGTATTTCAATTTTTTTGTACAACTGGGTACGGGGTTGTCAAAGAGATATTGGACGGATGATTTTTTTTTTTTTTTAAGCCACTGGAATTGTGATAAATGAAAATTATTAATAAGATTAAAACATTTATTAATTATCTGATAATTATCACAGATATATTTATTATCAGGTAAAAAAAAAATTGTTATTTGGATGATCCGAACCGTGGGAAAGATCATATAAAGAGCTGATATTTATCTTCTTAAAAATATTCCCGAATAGCAACGGGTCAAAACAATTTGCTACTTCATTAAACACAAACTGTTATCACACCTTTAAGCATAAAATTCTTTACTTTGTCAGAACCTTATTTAGGGAACCATATACATTTAATTTTGTTTAAACATTTGCTTATTACATTTTGTGGAACGAATGGAGGAGTACGAATTCGAAACGATTAACAGAATACCAATCAGAAACAACACGGACTCGAACTTTAGACACGAACGGCAAAAACATAACCTGGCAAAGACGAGTATTTTACCTATACTGCTAGAGATTTTACAAATTGGAATGCTTACTATTTCTTTTTTAACAAAGGGCATTATTTTAACTAATAAATCTGCATAAATTTTCCGCATACCTTCAGAGTCTCATTGGAAAATTGGATTCACGTATCACAAAAATATTTTCCTCAGCCTAATTTTAAGAGTTTGGACTACAATTTCGTCAAGTCCATTGCAATCAAATGTAAAATTTTACTTCTCGGTGGTTGATCCCTCCACTTCCCCATCTTAAAAAGCTATCTTTTCTTTGTGTAAAATAACGTAAATTTCTTTGCTTGACGTTACAATGCATGTAAGCGTAGTGATTCGACTGAGTTACTAAAAATGTATGTTTGTACAAAAGGTTTAAAAAAAATTTCTGCGTATCCAATTAATAAACTGTTATAAGTCACATGTGATTTAATAAAGCCGTTTTTAATAATTCGATTGTTATTTTAAATGGTTCGCTAGCCTGAAACACTTCAGATTCTCCTCGCATCACTTAATTCGGGTGAACATCTGTTTTTAGAAATATACAATAATAGTGCATAATTTTAGAACTTTTGATCAAGCAGGAATTTTTCTTTTAGTGTTACTTTTGTAAAGTACGAAAAAATGGTAAAAGTGTAGTCATTAGCAATGGTAGAAGTTGGGGGGGGGGGGGAGCGGGGAAATGCCCAAGACTTGGTGTCAAGTGCACCCCCCCCCCCCCACCTGTGTTTGTTACATTTTTATAACAGTATGATATACATATGCCATTTTTTTTTTTTTTTTAACATTTGATAATTTTAAATTATTTTTTATCTGTTTCACTACATTTTGCATTTTTTGCAATGTTTATACATTTTTTTTTTTTTTTTTTTTTTTTTTTTACTATCTGATATTCCATGACCATTATTGCTTGGTATTTCAAGAAATTTCAAAACAAAATTTAGAGATAAAATTTGAAAAATAGTGGGAAATTAAAAAGAAAAAACTCAAACTTTTTTAAAAAGGTTTCCAATTTTGAATTATATGCATAGTGTAGGGATGGGAAATAAAAGAACAGTCTGCTATTTTGAGCCTGTTCCTTAAAAAGAGCAAGAACATCCTGTTCTTTGATCTCACCAAAACCCTGTTCCTTAACATTCTTCGATGATATCCTTCCAGCTCCGATCCTATGCGTCACACCTCTGACGTCGCACTTGAGGAAGAAGGTTTCGTTTCCCCCTCTCCCTCCACACACACATTCCTTATCCGTGATCTCTCTCCTAACAGCAGGGCTGCGTTGCGCAGGCGCAGAGTAGATGGACGATGAACGACATCGATATGGAGTACTATCGATGAGCAGGTTTGTTTCAAAGAGCCAGTTCTTTTCAACCAGCTCTGTTCAGAACAGTTGAGCTGAGTTGCTCTTTCCGAACGGCTCAGTTTGAACTGCTCCGTAAAGAGCTAGTTCATTTGAACTATTCCCGTTCACTTATTCTCTGCTCATTCCCGCTCTGTGTCGGAACGGGAGCTTCTACAGAACTGGTTCCGTGTTTCTCGGATATGCTGTTGATTTCATTATTAGGACAGTGTTGAAATGCTCGCGGGGAGGGGGGTGAGATCTTTTCAATTAATTTCAGCAGATATTAATGCTTATATGTTTTATTATTATTTTGAGTATAAAAAAATAATAATAAGGAAATTATTTTATTTCTCTTTCTACATTCAAACTATCAATGCATTGGAATGAAACTGCGTTTTTCTTATATTGTGATGTGTTACAAGTGTGTTTTTAAATTAAGTAAACTTAATTTTTGGTAAATTTGGAAAAAGGAAATATAATTTATGACAACAAAATGTTGTGGAATATTTATCTTTGGAATTTTTAATTTTTTTTTTTTAATTTTTAAGGTGTTAGGTCTATGTTACATTGGTCCGGTAAATCCCATCCGGCAAAAAAACAAAATATTTTTTTTAATTTTTTTTTACTCTGGTTTTAAATTGAAATTATTATAATTTTTTTTCACTAGATTTGTATGTAACAAATAAAAGCTAGTTTTGAAAGAATTAAAAAAATAAATTTGCGGAGTTTATAATAAATTTGTCAAGAACATGTTCTTTCACAGAATTCTCGGCATGTGAGGATATGCAAACAGCTTGACTTTCTTTACTTACAAAATATACACAATGCATAATAGGAATACATAATTAAAAATGTCGAATTCTGCAATTTCGGTATTTTCTATTATGCATTCTGCATATTCGGTTTTTTATAATGTGTATTTTATAAATTCAGTACTTTATTTTGTCTAGACCAACCCTCCTGGATCATAAGCTCTTCTTGGTCTTCTAATTTGTATTAATTAAGAAAGAAACGAAATGTCGTATTTTGTTTAACGCAATTCCAAAGGTTGCTTGTCATACTCTTAAGGTGCTAGGTTCGAATCCTTATAGCAGGCTGAGTTGTTCGTTGTGTTTCGAAATCCACTGTAATGAAGGTTGTATTTTTTATATAATGTGTAATAAAACTAGTGTGTCCCATTATATTGTAAATCTATTGTGAAATATTATTTTGGAAAAAGGACCTGGGCTATCTCTAACATTTTTGTTTCAAGTTAATTTTTTCTACACTACATTATCACCGTGAGAATCTTTCACGAGTTACTCATCCTCTATCGCCCCATCGGGCCAATGTAATTTCTACTATCCAGAAACGAGTAGACACGACAGTGATTGTAACATATTATCTCTCACTAGTTGTGAAGGTGTTTTTTTTTTTTTTTTTAATTTTCTCCAGTATAATAAGTGTTATATAGCAAGATAGTTATAATATTATAAGAATTTTGTTTTCAGAAACGAGTATGTTCAAAAATAATTTAAATTTTTGAGTTACTTATATAAAATTATAACTTTCTAGAAATTAAAAAAACAAAACAAACTAAAACGTTGTTCAAATGGCGCCGATTAAATGCGTGTTTTTTTTAGCATAGTTTACCATTGAAATGAAAACTAGGGGTGTGGAACATCGCACAACTTTCAATTACATACTGACGTGGACTTGTGTCATTTACCGTTTTTATATATTATCCTTTATTATAAGTGAATTTGAGGGGAGAAGAAAAAACAATCGTTGATGAGGTATGCTCAAGGAAAGAGAACTTTTGTAGAAGGCATTCATTTTTCAACTTTTTACGCCATTAAAGCATTTTTATAAGAATTTCGAAGGTGGGTATATCTAGAACACCTTAAGAAGCATTTCCACAGTGATTTTGATGAAAATCGTTAGAGCCGTTTTTTAGCAATAATTGAAAAACATGATTTTTTCAATGGCAGTTACCTTGTGCGCATGCGCAATTTTGACGAAAACCTAAATGGTACCCATGGCCACCACATACCCGCATACTAAATTTGAACATCGTAGGTCAACTTTTTCGGGAGTTATGCTGACCACAGACGTATATTTTTTCTAGATCACTTTTTTGAAAGCCGAATGTTTCAAAACGTGGTGAAATGCAAATACAAAATCGATTTTTTTTTTTTTTTTTGACCGAATGCTATACTTTCATTACCCTATGTATACATATGGGTAATTCAAGCGTTTTTCCAGGTCCCGAAATTTTTAGGTTTGCCATTAAAACACGAAAATCAATTTATATTTTGTTTAAAATATTAAATTTATTTAAAACTAGCTGAATACCCGTGCTTCACTACGAAATTTTATCATGTGCAATATTTCAGCTACCTGTGAGGCCTCTCGCGTTGCGGAAAACTGTCATTCGTGTATAGGAACCAGTTTTTGGCGCTTCGCTAGTAGGAAGATTCATCACTACGCCAAATCGAGCTCGCTTCGTTTGCTGAAAAGTTCATTGACACATAAACACAGGCTTACTTTACTCGTTGAAAGGTTCATTGCTATGCAAGCATAGGCTCGCTTCGCTGGCTGAAAGTTTCATTGCTGCGTAAGCATAAGCTCACTTTACTCACTAAAATCTAATTGCAACGTAAAGCCTTAATATTGGAAGCCTCTCCCTTGTCGAGAAAAAAAAATTCCCATTTAGTACAATAATACAACACCCCTTTAAGATTATTTTAACATGTGTTTGTGGAAAGCAAAATTAGAGACCAAAACTACTTATGTTGAAACTTTCAGAACTCTAGGCCTATTCGAAGTCGCTTTTTAGGAAAAAATTAATTAAAAAACAAATTAAAATTTTAACCTTCCTTTTGTCAGTCCAATTAGAAAGCCACAACTACTTGTGTTGAAAATTTCAGAAATGTAGCCCTATTTGAAAGCGTTTTGTAAAATATATATTAATTAATTAATGAATTAAAAAGAAACTGAATAAAAATTTAAAATTCTGTTTTTCTAAAGTCCAATTGGAAGGTCAAAACTACTTATGTTGAAAAATTTAGAGCTGTAGTCCTATTAGAAATCGTTTTGTAAAATATTAATTAATTAATTAAGAAAATTAATTAAAAAGAAACTAAATAAAAATTTAAAATTCTGTTTTTCAAAAGTTCAATTAGAAAGCCAAAACTAATTATGTTGAAAATTTCAGAGCTGTAGCCCCATTAGTAATCGTTTTGTAAAATGTTTATTTATTAACTAGAAAGAATTAATCAAAAAAGAACAAAATAAAAATTTAAAATTCTGTTTTTTAGAAATCCAATTAAAACGCCAAAGCTACTTAAGTTGAAAATTTCAGAGCTGTAGCCCTATTAGATATCGTTTTGTAACATATATATTAATTAAAACAATTAATTAAAAAATAACTAATTAAAATTTTAACTTTCTGTTTTGTGATGTATACAATTAGAAGGAAAAAACTACTTATGCTGAAAATTTCAGAGCTCTACTCCAATTTTAAGTAGGTTTCTATTATAGATCCACAGACAAATAGACAGACAGACACACAGCCTATTTTACTATTATAGATGTTTTTGAATGTTTAAGGATACAGACAAAATAGCTATTATCTTGATTACTAAATACATGCGGCATTGATAAAGAGGATTGTATGATTGATTGATATGATTTCATATCCCCTCCCGAATTTTTTTTCTTTTGGCTACGCCCTTGGGGTAAATGAAAATAAAAATAAATCATTTCTAGGGTGTCGGGAAAAAAATTATACAATATTCACCATCGTTTGTGATTTTGTATACCTCCATTAATTTCTAATTTAAAGTTTTAATTTATTTATTTATCCCTTTTAATAAATTATAGACTAAATAAAATGCAATAATATTTGTTTTTGTCCATTGAGGTTTTGAACATTCTTTGAGTCCCAGTGTTTTGGAAACTTTATATATTAAAAACTCCATTCACTTAAAATTACTACATTATAAATGCAAATATTCAGCCTAAAATTATATGTAGAGCTTATAATTTAAGGAGTGTGACTGTCACAATCATATTTTCGAAAATATCAAAAAGTCTTCTAATTTGTATATATTATTCTGACGCAGTCATTGGAAAATCAAACAAAAACTTAGTAACTTTCCCTCTCATTCTTTAAAACGCAACGTCATCAGAGCAGCGGAGTGCGGGAAGATTCGTCCTTGACCCTTGTGATCTACCCCAAAGACCGACCGGCACTTCTTCGCAATGATTTCGGAAAAAAAGAACTGGTTCTTCAAAAGAACGGGTTAATGAGTAGTTCATTTTAAAAGAACAGGAGCAGAGAACACCTGTTCAGTAAAAAGAACGTAAATATCACATCTCTAGCATAGTGCATGACTCGGAAGACAGAGATAGGATGATTTTTTTTTTTACAATTTTGCAATTGATTTTACATATAAAAGTATTGTATCGTGCTTCAAAAATTGAAAGTAAAAATAAATGTGAACGGATATTTTACCTTATTCTGTTAAAAAATTTAATGTTATTTTTCTTTAGTAGTTTTTAGATGGAATGAATGTTTTTAGAAGTGGGGGGGATGGATTTCAGTTGTTTTAGAAGTGGGGGGACGCATGGGTGTTTTCTTGAAAAATGGAGGAGGGGACGCGTCACCCCACGTCTACCCACACTTCTAGCACTGGTCATTAGTCAATATAACTTTATTTAAAGTATCATTTTCTTGCAAATCTCAAAAGATGAAATTATGTTTCAAACACAAAATTAAACAATACCATTGGTAATTTATACAATTGAAAAAAGTTTACTTAAATAATATACATGTATAAATTTTCGAAACCTGATTTTTCAAAAGACAAACAAGCACCAAATCTAGAAAAGAAAAGGCAGTAGAAACAATGTGCTGTTTAAGATTTTTTTTTTTCATTTCCCCCCCCCCCCCCCTCCCTTTTTTTTTTCTTCTTTTTTTTTTCTTCTTCTTACTACATCCTTACTATTTTGCAGCACGAAGACCTTATCTACTCGTATACGTTCATTGCTCTGTAATTATATGCTTGGTTAACTAAAGGAAAGGTAATGAATTAAAAAGAAGAGCTTGGTCGCCGATTCGAGTATCGTCCTAGGAGACATAGCTCTTGAATAGACTACCTTCAATGCAATCTATTCAACTTCTAAGTTATAATAATCCAAAACATACATTGGCATGTAATTGTCGTGCTGACCAAATATAATTCAGCTTTGCACCAAAAGTGGCGAAATAACAGCAAATAACATAACTATGATCAGCCTAAAGATCTGGACTGTTAAAACGGTAATAAATGGTCAAAATGATAACACAGTATACCATTAGAATATTGTATGAAATTACACTCTTAAGTAATTTCAAACGATTCAAAAATATATATATATTTCAGCTAATTAACAGATCTTCTTGGTTTTGGTAGGAAAAATACCTGTGGCAGCTCGTGGGGTACAACAAGTACAGCCAAACTTCATCTATATTATTAGTTTAAAATTAAAACTTACTAATTGCTAGTCAACTTTGATAACATATTTTTCTAATTCTTATAAATGTAGATTAGAATCGCAAATGAAGATGGAATTTCTACGGTATATAAAAAATCCCCGATAAATAGCAAATCTGTTGCGCAATGCACAATTGAAGGAAAAAAGCCCCGTTTAAGTCAATTAAATCTGATGATGGTCAAGAGAGTACAGCCAGAGAGTGAAAATTCCAAAAAGGGTGCCTCGTTGCCATGGAAACAACTGCTAGTATGGAATATCCCTCCACGCTAAATGTACATGAAGTGGTGCCAAATGCAGCTCTTACGAATTTCGCGGTTTCGGCTGTACTTGTAAATTCCGTGAACTGATTGACTAGTGTGCGTGAATCGGGACGTGTAGGAGAGAACCGAGCATTTCATAGAATTCTCTCCACCAAACAGAAATAGTTTCCGTGATAAGTTTACACAGGTTTTTTTTTTTTTTTTTTTTTCTTCTTCTTCTGATTTTTTCTCTTTTTTTTTTTTTTTTTTTTTTTTTTTTTTTTTTTTTTCTTCTTAAGTTAACACTTACGTTAATACTAAAACTTATAATTGAACTATTTTGAAAAATGAAGCCTCTCACTGTAAGTAAGAGTTTAAATAAGTTTTTTTTTTTTTTTTTACTTTCTCATATCATTTTGGAAGTATTCAAAGAAAACTTTAAGTTTGAGTAATTAAGATTATAGAATTTCCCTTCAAGAATTAATGTGGAAGATGAAGGGTTGGGTGTTCGAGTCTCTGTTCCGGCTACACTAACGTTTTTGACAACGGTTCGCAGCTGAAAAATACATAATATTTTTATTATGGATGTAGAAACTGAAATCTCATTTAGAAATAAAACAAAAGTGATTCTTTATGATATTGCGATGATCATTTTCTCATATTTGCTTACTACAAGAAAGAAAAGGGAAATTTAAAAAGTTTTACTTGCAGTATAAGCTGTGGATAAGCTATTATTGGGATAACAAGTGCAGACGGGAGGTTTAAATGAGTCCTTATTAAATTTTATGGAAATTAAAGACCATAGATATTCAAGTAAAACCACCACAATTTCAAACTGACTTTTCTACAAAAAAAAAAAAAATAAAAAAAAAAAATCAAATATCAGTTATTATATCAGTAATATATAAATAATTATTTCGCTTCTCTAAAATGTAATTCAATTTGCCGATTTTCAGTACCATACAGGTATACCATGTCACAGCATGAAAAACGTATTTTGGTGCTGCCATCTGTGTGCCTAAATATTAAACAGTAAGTAAGATATGAAATAAAAGAGAGGCAATGACAATCAAGAATCAAGTTCGAATTTCAACAAGACACGGTGTAGAACATAGCACAACTTTCAAATACACTTTATTACTGATGTGGATTGGTGTCATTTACGGTTTTTAAATTTCCATCATTCTTTTAGAAAAAATGTCCAGTTTGGCGATATTTTTTTAAATAATTGTAATATGGGACTTTTAAAAAAAAAGAGAAAAAAAGACACCCTCCACCAAAATGAGGATCTTGGATGCTTTTCGATAATTCTTATATTATCCTTTCTTATAAGTGAAACTGAAAAGAGGAGAAAAACTGTCGTTCATATAAGCTATGTTCAAGCAAAGAGCTGTGTTAAAGCATTCGTTTTTCCACTTTTTACGCCCTTAAAGCATTTTTAAGGGAATTTCGGACGTGGGGATGTTTAGAACAACTTAAGAGGCATTAACACAGCGATTTTTATTAAAATCATTAGAGCCGTTTTTTAGCAATCATTGAAAAATATGATTTTTTCCAATGACAGTTACTTTATGCGCATGCGTGATTTTGGCGAAAACCTTAACGGTAGGTCCTTGGGCCTTCACAAACCTGATCATCAAATTGAACATTGTAGGTCAATTTGTTCGGGAGTTTTGCTGGCTACGTACACACCGACACACACACCGACACACATTTTTTCTAGATCACTTTTTAGATATCAGGATGTTCCAAAACGCGGAGAAATACAAAAAAAAACGAAATCTTTTATTTTTTTATTTTTTATTGGACTGAATCCTATACTTTCATTACCCTATGTATTACATATTGGTAATTGAAAGTAAAAATAAGAAACATAACACCGAAAAATAACAATAAATTACACTTCAAATTAGTAAACAATTGAATAGTCCTCAAAGAAATATCAAAACACTAAGAACATAGAATCGACAATTCAACAACTCATTTGTTAGAGAAAAAAAAGTGCAATCAATTTCAAATGTTCTAAATCTCTCCTAAACGAAAATAAATGTCATCACTTAACGATTAAAATATATACAATTTCAGCCCGTCATATTTACAGCAAATAATGAAACATACTCTTGACATATATATATATATATATATATATATATATATATATATATATATATTCAGACTACTATTCTACACTTCAGACGTTTGCTCCCATTTCGATCCCGACAAATTGATTTATCAAAATAGGAACTTTCCTTTGTTGATATTTTAAACGAAATTTATAATTGTGAATAGTAAATTGGAATAGTTTATTTTGTTTATGTTTGCTCTTAGTTCTAAATTTCAAAGTAGTAGCTGTATTGGAATTGAGACATTAAGTTAATCCTCGTATAGTTTCAATGTTGCGTCGACTTTTCATCCTTTAAAAATTCGTTAATCGATATTGGAATGACTTATTTTTTTAACATTTGCACCAAATATCAGAAATATGACTACATTGGAAGAGGAACATTCGGATATCCCTCGTTTGGAACATTTAACCCCTTTTCGACCCCTTAAAGTTGGTTAATCGAGAACGGAATAGAATTACTTTTTCTATGTTTAATCTTTTTCTGACGTTTGTACTAATTTTCCGAGTTGTGACCAAATGGGAAGTGGGAGATTCGAATATCCCTCGTTTAGAACGTTTAACGCCTTTTGCAACCCTTAAGTGGGTTAATTGAGATCGGAATGGCTTACTTTTTCTACGTTTATCTTTATTGACATTCATACCAATTTTCAGAGTTGTGACTATATGGGAAGTGGGATATTCGAGTTTGCAATGTTTAACCCCTTTTCGACCCCTTAAAGTGGGTTAATCGAGATCGGATTAACATGCTTTTTCTATGTTTAACATTGTTGGTATATAAGCTAATTTTCAAAATTGTGGCCATGTCGGAAGTGGGACATTCGAATATTTCTCGTTTGGAACGTTTAACCCCTTTTCGACCCCTTAAAGTATGTTAATCGAGATCGGAATAGCTTATTACTTTTTTTATGTTTACCATTGTTGATATTTGTACCAATTTTCAGAGAAGTGGGAAGTGGGAGAATTAGTGATGAGTGAGTCAGTGAATGAGTGAGGGCTTTGCCTTATATATATTGTTATGAATTTTTCCACTGAGGCAATGATGGCACAGTTTTTAAAATGAAAACTACTATTTATTCACTCTTCACAGGCACAAAATTTATTCAAGAACAACAGTCGAATCAATCTCAAGCTTCAACACAAGCTTCAGTAAGAACAACTTCGAATACAGCGATTATACAAGCTCTCTCCAGTAAACAAAGCAATCAGCTCTCATCGAAGTCCGAAGTCAATCTGAAAACTTTCCCGATCTTCGGTCTTTATATTCCAGGCGCGAGAGATAATTCGCGAAATTTCTAGCCAATTCGTCGGAAAAGAAACATCTCGAAATTTCTCGATTGCTTTAGGTGTTGCCACCTTTTTCTAACCTGTATATTCGCTGTTAATAAATAAAATAAGATAAAAATAAATTACAATAGAATTTTAAAATAATACGTTACTATTTACACTATATACAGATAATTGGTGCAACAATATATATATATATATATATATATATATATATATATATATATATATATATATATATATATATATATATATATATATATATTGTTGCACCAATTATCTGTATATAGTGTAAATATATATATATATATATATATATATATATATATATATATATATATATATATATATATATATATATATATATATATATATATATATATATATATATATATATATATGTATTTTTTTTTTTTTTTTTCATTGGCTAATTTTTTTCCCCTGACCCTCATATATTATATTTTTCACAATATCAAACTAAAATACAATTCTACAATTCTAGAAAAACTTTCCGAAGCACGACTCCCTTTCTATTATGAAAACGATCCACGTTTTTTGCAAGGAATATTATTTACATTTTTATACGTTTCCCTTTAACAGCTAAAATTGGTAATAAATGTCTAAGTAGTGTTTAGCAAAATGTTCTATTAACTAACGAAACGTTACGTGAGCTTTAATGTATAATTTGTTCAAAGTTTCAAAATCAAAATTTATAATTCTTGACTACACAGCTACGAATAATCCTCAATTTGGTAGCTGTTTTTAACGATGTATTATATATTTTTTAACTTAAGTAAATTTTAATATGTACTATTTATAATTACAATTAATCTGCAAGTTCTTTTTCTAGAAATATGTTTTGCAAAAGTAATAGCAAAGCAATGAATAAAACAATAAAGACTGTAAAAATATTTCCGCCATGCATTTTACCTGAAGGAAATATTTTATTTAACGCTCGACCGGAAAAAATTTGTTTGCAATTTTTTTATATGATATGTGGTTAGGTTTAAAAGTTTTATACTCGAATGCCTCCTTTTATGCAAGCAACTCACAAGTGTTGCTGTACGGTAGAACCTTTTAATGGCCACTTTGATAAATATTGAATGAGTAATTAAATGAATATTGAATGTTGTATGGGAATTGGATTTGGACATTTGCCGCTTTGTAAAAGAAATTGGTCAGGCGGCGCCATCTATCGGAAACTTAGTTAGAAAATAATACATATTCTACTATTAAAATTCAATTTTAGATTTAATCATCATGAGGAAACATTTTGTGCGGAGTTTAAGTCTCACTTATATTTCTTTGAGATCTTAATCCTGTAAAGGAAGTTTTTTAAGAATAAATTAATGTTACAAAGTTGTCCAGGAAAAATAAGTGCTATCTTTGCAGTATGTTTCAGATAACCAAAGTTGATAACGTCATAAGATTCTTTACTTTTTACAGATTCTAAGTGGACATAATTGTTTTCTGTTTGATTGAAAGGAAGACAATTCTAGTTAAGGGAGGGGTGCCTACAGGGGAGTTTCGTGGCGCAAACTGATCATAAAAATTTCTGAAAATTCAGAAGTGTTGAGAAAATGGAAAATTTTAGGCTAAATCGAAAAAGAATTAAATAAATTAAAACAAAATAATTAATATCTGGCAAAGGAGAAGATGAGGTGGATAACTTGTAGTGAGTAAAAGTATTTTTTTAAAAATTAGCGGAGGGGGGGATGTAATTAAATATTTAAAAGAATTTTTGATCCATGGGGGGGGGGGTCTATCTTTTTGTATGTAAAAGTATCTTTAAGGTGTAGGTGCGGGGATCATATAACGATTTTACCTCAAGGTTGTATATTGTTATGTGAATTGTTGTAAGTGGAACTGCGTCACCACGAGAGAAGAAATAAATCAGTTCCAGCAAATTGACACATGTGTGTTACATATGTAACTATATATCATTAGAAAATGTTGTCAAAGTACTTGTGAAGAAAAATGCATGAGATAGAAAACAAATGAAAACTGAACTATAGTCATTCAAAAGGATACCGATGAAAATCTAGAAGCAATACAAATTTTGTATACCTATGAGAGAAAAATGGTTATCAAATCTCATATTGGCAAGCTAAAAAAACTATGTATTTTCATTTACTTCAAATGGAGAAATAATTGATATCTTCTCCCTTTTATCACCTGTTATAGATAGAATTTTGTTACCAGCTTAATATTTATTTGCTGCAAAACGTGCACAAACATCTTTTTACTTTCAATTACCCATATGATATGTATAAATAAGGTATTGAAAGTATAGCATTCGGTAAAAAAACATTCGATTTTTTTTTTGGGGGGGGGTGGCATTCCTTCTCGTATTGGAACATTCTGATTTCAAAAAAGTGATCTAGAAAAATGTCGGTCTGTGTGTACGTGGTCAGCATAACTCCCGAGTAAATTGGCCTACCGTGTTCAAATTCGGTGTACGAATTGTGGTGGCCATGGAACCTGCAATTGTAATTTTCGTCAAAATCGCATATGCGCTTAAGGTTGAAATCATGAAAAAATCATGTTTTCCAACAATTTCTAAAAAACGGCTCAAACGATTTTGATTAAAAATTTTGTGATAATGCCTCTTCAGGTATTCTAATCGTCACCACCTCCGAAATTCCCGTAAAATGCCTTAATGGCGTAAAAAGTTGAAAAACGAATGCCTTCAACACAAAGAACAATTTCCTTGATCACAGCTCATTAACGATCGTTTAATCTCCTCTTCTCAGTTTCACTTATAAGAAAGGGTAATATAAGAATTATCGAGAAGTTAATCGCCAAAATCACCATCTTGGCAAGGTTCTTTCTTTTTTCTAAGGACACATATAAGAATTATCACAACAATTATTGCCAAACTAGTCATTTTTTCTAAATGAATGATGAAAACATAAAAACGGTAAATGACACAAATCCACGTCAGTATTATAGTGTAATTGAAAGTTGTGGGATGTTCCTCACCCCTAGTTTATAGATACGTTTCCGGCAATGTGTGAATTGGTGGCATTCTAGAGAATACCTAGGCATTTTATATAATACCCGGTGTTTTTAGGAAAGTATGAAATATGATGATTATTATATACTTTAAGTAGGCCTTGTATATAATACCTAGGCATTCTATATGACAAATGCTCTTTAAGAAAATTATTGAAAAGGGGGTCTTAATAAGGCATTCTAGCGAATTGCATTATATTTGTGAAATTTCTATATCTTGAAAGTTTGTTTCGTTAACTTTTACAATTTTATATTATACATAAAATTCAACTAGTTTTTTTTCTCGAGTCTATGATAATAAAATAACAAACGTTATTGAAAAATGAGTTTTGTACAGCTAATACATTTTAGAGTATGGAGCGAAAAAGGACTAAATTAAATTTATATCTTTTTGTTTTTAGAATAAATTCTAATATAATACATATTTTTCACTAAAGAAGAATGTATTAATATATGTTGCAAGTCTAATTTAAAGTTGGTGGTAGTGATACTTTAATACTAGAAAAAGTATTTTTAATATCATAAAGAACATAGTCATAGTACCGTTTTAAAGCAATCAAGCTCGAGAATAGTTTGGAGTAAGAAACGAAAATGGTTTTTACCAAGTTTCCCAAGTTCCAATTTGTACTGGTATCTTAAAATGTGTTATTAGCAACGTAGTTAATACAAAATCTGCATCTTTGAACATCATTTTGATAAACTGTGCTCAAAAACTGTGTTACTGAAAACGTTTGCAGCGGGAGTCACTTTTACTGAAACTGCGCTTATACATGAGCAATGATCAAACTTTTCTCTTTTCTAGATCTCTGCGTATTTCTTTTCAGAATTTCTTAGTTGATTTTGATGTTCCAAAGAAGAAATGTAAGTCCATGGGGCTCTATCCATTTATTCTTGTTTGATGCCACTAAAATCTTATAAGATATATACATGCATATAATATGCAGATAAATACAATTTTTCAGTTAATTTTGTAAAAGCTTTTTTATAGATGATGATGCAATGTAAAGTCCGAAAATGTATCACAGAGTAAATTTTAAAAAGACACAATCTGAAAAAAAGCTGGTTTGATGATAAAAACTTAGATAATTTTACATCCCAACCACAAGAGTAAGATTCCATGCATGCTCTTGTATTAGAGGTCGGAAATGTCGATCAAAATCAATATCGATACTATATCCTTGCATAGAAAAAAATCGATAAAATATCGATATATCGATACATGTTTTGTTTTTTTATTTGATTTTCAATTTTGCCATAAACGAAGTTTTTCGGGGTGAATTTCTACTTTTCATGAATTCATCCTAAAAAAATTTCAATAAATAAATTATAAAAATTGTTTTAATAAATAAATTATAAAAATTGTTTTAATAAATAAATTATAAAAATTGTTTTAATAAATAAATTATAAAAATTGTTTTAATAAATAAATTATAAAAATTGTTTTAATAAGTAAATTATAAAAATTGTTTTAATAAATACATTATATTATCAATCAGAATGATTAAAATACATTTGGATGTCAATGCATAAATTCACATTTATTTTTAAAGAAATTTCTAAAAGCAGTTTACCGCATATTTATCTGATAGCGATGTTTTTAATATTTAAAACTATATTACACGTTGGCGACAGAAACGGCGCTATGTTAATGACTACTAATAAATGATCTTATCTTTTCATTACATTATGATTTCTTTTTGGTTAGGCTGCCATTTTAACTGTTTCTCAGCTAAGTCCAAACTTTAGTTTGAAGTTTTTGAAAAGGAAATAAAGGAAATCGATAAAACACATGGAACTACAAAACGATCAGCTTGAAAATATCGATATATCGGTGACTTGTATCGATATTTAACAAAAAAATATCGTCGTATCGATATATTGCCGATCTCTATCTTGTATATAGAAGTGACTTTTTGTTACGAATTTCAAAGGCTACTATTGACTCCTTTGGTTGTAACGCCCTCTATCGGCGACAAGACGAGATGAAAAATTCAAATTTCTGTACAGTTCACTTTCCCCGCGTCTAGCGCAAACAATAAAAAGTGTTACTCCGTTCCATTATTCCTCCTTAGATTTTCATTATCGATGGACACCACGCATCATTGTGGACAAGAGTCTTTAATGTGTTAAGATGACCTTTCCATGAATCTCCCTTCCTTATATTTACCATTGAATGCGTCACTTCGGGAAACAGTACACCAGACAATTATTTCGTCAAACAGCCGTAAAGATAGGAATCAAGCATTAGATAAATCCAACGTGTGGATTACAAAACCAAAAATGCCATTCTATATGGTTTGTCGAAAGAGAAGTATAGTCAGGAATTTCCTCTATGAATTTCGTAAAAGTAGTCTGGATTCCTCAGAGAAACAAGTTTGAAACGATTAGCGATTACTGTCTGCAAAATACCGCTTATACTCAGGCTATGTGCTGCATCAACTTCCGTTTGAAGCTACCTAGGTAGCGCAGCGGTATTGGCTAATGTGGAAAAAAAGGGTTCAGAGAAGATTGGCTAATTCATGCCGAAACTCAAGCATCGTTCCAAAATGCGCGATTTTTTTTTTTTTTTTTTTTTTAATTTTTTTTTTTTTTTAATTAGCCTGTCAAAACCATCACGAAACATATTTTTCTTATAAAAATATATTGCAATTTTAAAAGTCTGCATAAACATTTCAATGCTTTCAGTATATTTTAGCCAGCAATGGGTGAGATTGGCCAAGACCCATAACAACGACCAGTCTGCAAAGTACCACATCGGGATTGATTAGTGTTGAGTGATACTGGCCAGCGTATTTGAGTTGTAGGGGTAGTTGCAGTAAGATTGCTAGTATGATGGTTCTAATGGTCTATTAAATAAAGCTTTCAAATCTTATACATCAAACATAGATTGGAAAATGGGGTGAAAAATTATGGTATATTATAATAAATTATGATATGGTATATTATAAAATGGTGATCATTGAAATATGATGCGTGATAAAGTAATTAAAAGTTTTGAGCGTTAGATGCACAAAAAAGTTTTCCAACTAAAAATTTAATACGATAATTCCTGGACTGGGTGAAATTTCTGGAACCAGCGGCCTTCAATGGTGTGTTTCCAGCACATTTTCCAATGTTAATATTTTGTTCGATTACTAAATTCGTACATTTTTTCGCAATTTTTAAGCCTATCAAACGGTATAGTGGTTAGCTTGCTAGCTTCTAGACCGGAAGGTTGCGGGTTCGTGTCTCGTGTAAGGCATGGGTGTTTGTAAATGTATGTTGGCTTGTCTAATGACGAATGTTCGGCGCATTATAGCCCTCGTGTTGCTGACGGCGCCAGATAATCTGAAAACAACCAACCAACGCAATTTTTAAAATTTATATAATTTTAAAGTGACAAAAATTGTTATTATTCGTTGGATAAAAAGTTCCGCGTACGTCTGGGGTACTTTTTCACTTTCACACAATACGTATGGGTATAAATGTCCCATGGTAGAGTTACAATTCGATATAAAGACGCTTCACTTTAAAAAGCAATGTTTGACGTTTGTAATCACGTACTTTTTGATGAAAATTGATAAGTGGTCCAGCATTGGTGATATCCAGTTAGCGCAGCAGTATTGACCAATGTTGGAAATAGGGGTTCTGGAATTTTACCAATCCTGGCCAAGTGGCATTGGTGAAAATGAGGTCTAGTTTGGTGGTAAATAAATGCAAAAATATTTAAGTATTTCTTAGAAAAAAAATTCAAATAAGACTTATTAAAATGTGTCCTCTCTCTCTATCTTCTAATATACTAAATAAATGCCTTTGTTTCACTGATTTCTGCCAAATTCTTTGATGAATTATAGAGACATTGTATTAAAACACACAAACTCATCTTTAGGTCAATTAAAAAAACATGGCACGAAAAAAGCATTAATAAATAACTTTGATCTGAATTCCAAGCAACACAATACTTTCTGCTTATCTTTAAAGAATAGAGATTTCTTCTGCCTTTGAAAAAAAAAAAAATAATCGTATTATGCTGATAAGCTCACCACCGTTGAAAGTGAAACATTATAAAAGATAAAATGAAGTCGATCCATAGAAATTCTACTACACCCTTACCTAAAAGAAATTACGAAACACACTTTTAAATGGTGTACACCACACTTTGGCTAGTCTCATAATACTGAAAGAAAGTTTATACGTTCTCTCGAGTGACGGACAGAATATCTTTCATTAAAGATTCGTATCCCAGAAATGTGTACAGACAGCAGTTTATTTAAAAAATATTATTAAAAGAAATGACCGTCTAAGACGCACTGGGCCTGGTCTTAATTGTTGGCCTGTCACATAAGTATTTTTCGTTTTTCAACCATTTTGAGTATAAAACCAGTTATCCTCATATTTGGGCTAATTTGTTAATTGACTTTGCTAACTAAAAAAATATCCATATCAAAGTAGTTAATTTTCGGGTGTTAGCTACATGAGCGTCGGCAGTATTATTTGCAGGGGGGGGGGGGTGCAAATCTACTAGAATTATGTTTAAATCATAAATTTGTCAGAATTGTTGATTGCAATTCCTATTTAAATAATAATTGACAGTTATTCCTTAATTTTCACATGGATAAAAAAAAATATTCCCAGTGCATATTTTTGAAATCCTCTCATCAGTAAATTTTATTTTATACCAAACTGAGCCATGTTGAAGAAAATTTTTCTTGTACAAGTAAAAATGATAAAAATAAAATAAACATTTATTTTGTAAACTATTTTCGTATTTTCGATGTTTTTTTTTTTTTTTTTTTTTTTTTAAATCTGTGAAATAGTTCTCTCGCTATGCAATAAACAGTGTTTCGAACAAAAGAAAGAGAAGAGACAATAAATAATCTATAAGACAAGGTTTTTAATATAAATCCTTAATATGCAATGCCATTTTATTATGTGCAATTGTAACTTTTTGAGCTGAGATTTAATTCTCATGTTTGACCACTACGAAGAAAACGTCCATTCCGAACTATTTACCAACTTTTTCTTTTTTTTTTGTCTCCAAAACTTACTTGAATACATCCACAACGGGTCTATCTGCCAAGTTTCAGATCGTTTTGATGATGGCAAGTGGCTAATTACCTTTCCGAAGGTTTTGTCACTGAATCTCCCCAAATTGTATATGTTTAAATTAAGCTTGGTGATAATAGAACGTGAATAAAAACAGATAAGTCGAACCTAAGGCTATAGAAACGTGAGTTAAAGCGGTCTTTGAGTGACTGCTCTAGAACTTGATAGAAAACATTGTCATTGACAATGAATGTATATACCAACTTTAAAGTTTTAGCTCGATTGGATGAAGGGAAGTGGGTTTATTAGTAACTGGACTGCGAAAGATGGGAAACAATATTAATCCGTATGTATCGTAACTTAATTTATAAAAAGAATACTATTGCATGTTACGCAATGTTACAAAATCTGTTTTGAACAAACTATTTTAACATTTAATTCAAGATATGTTAAACTAAAAAAAAATTTAAAAAAATTTAAAAAAAATAAAAATGCTTCCATACAAGTTTAAATTCAAAGATTTCATGATCATCAGAATATAATCATTTAAAGTAATCATTTGGTTATAGTCCTTTATTTTCCTCATCCATATAAGGCTTCTGAGATAACAAGAGTAATGTTTTAAATGTGTTCTAGTCTGTTCAAATGTAAAACGATATTATTATTATTATTATTATTATTATTATTATTATTAATATTATTTCATTAGTGTGATTTGACCTCGAGAACAATTTTATGATTACCTACTTTCCATGTAGGGGCAGTATTTTGGTAACATTCAAACTATACTTTTCATGAAATTTACTGTATCTTTTTATAATTGCTTCGCTTATTTTGAGCATTTCTGCATTTTACACTGTTTTTCTAACTCTACTAGCTCAGTAACAACCTTTTTTGAACACTTTGTACACTGCGGTGAATGTAACATATGAAAGCCCAAAGCATCAGTAACTTGTTAAAATGAATGAATTTAAAACTGAATAAAATAACCCATAAAAACAAAGTTTTTAATATAAATCCTTTATATGCATTGCCAATTTTTATGTTCATTGACACAGCACCGATTCTATAAAGAGCGTGTGCTTGGTGTTTGCGTCTATTTTTTAATATCAAAAACATTTATATCAGCAAAATGTGCGGCAAACTACGTTTCAAAATTTATTTATTAAAAATGAACGCGAAATTATGCTCTTGCATCCAAATATCACTATTCGGATTAAAGTAATTTTATTATTTATTCATTTAAAAAAATAATTTGGCAACAGGAAAGCGTTTCAACAATCATCGATCAAACGCTAATTTAGTGCGATTTGATGACGGCAAGTTGGTTTATTAGTATTCCGTAAAAGCGACCTTTTAGTGAGAGTAACTGCCCAAAAATTCGATAGAATGCATTGTCATCGACATCGAACCTATCTGCCAAGTTTCAGATCTATTGGATGACGGTAATGGGGGTTAATTAGGCGTTCGCAAGTTGATATAAAGGATTTAAAAATATACCTGGAATCGTATCTATTACCTTTTTCCACAAGAAACAGAAAAATAGCTGCAAGGCGTGTGTCCATGCCACACTTTTCCAGGGACGCAAATATTGACTAAAATATAACAGCCAACTGAATCAACAAACAGTTGCCAACACATAAAAGCATATTCCATCATAAATACCCGATGCCTCAGCATACGTTATTATTGTTACGATTATCAGACAGTTTTCCCCATCACAAAAATAAACTATATAAAGTTTTTTTACTAAATGAAGCAATACATGGAAAGGAGTTATTTGTTTACATTTTTTGGGTGAATTTTATTCAAGGTGTTTTACTACCTATAACTAGGGGTGTGGATGATCGCACAACTTTCAATAACGGTATAATACTGACGTGGATTTGTGACATTCACCATTTTTATATTTTCATCATTAAATCAGCAAAAATGGCCAGTTTGGCTTGATACTTTTCGATAATTCTTATATTATAATTTTTTATACGTGAAACTGAGGAAAGAAGGGGAAAAAAATTGTTGATCATCTCAAGAAAAGAGAACTCTGTGTTAAAAGCATTCGTTTTTCAACTCTTTACGCTATTAAAGTATTTTTCGGAAGTAGGAATGTTCAGAACACCTTAAAAGGCATTACCACAGCGATTTTGAACAAAATCGTTAGAGTAGTTTCTTAGCAAATACTGAAAAACACGATTTTTTCAATGGCAGCTACCTTATGAGCATGCACGATTTTGACGAAAACCTTAACTGTAGGTCTCTGGGTCATCACCAAACCGCACTCCAAATTTGAACATCGTAGGTCAATTTGTTCGGGAGTTATCCTGACCACAGACATACTTTTTTTCTAGATCACTTTTTGGAAACCAGGATGTTCCAAAACGAAGAGAAATGCAAACAAATCGATTTTTTTTTTTTTTTTGCATAATTGAAAGTAAAAATATAATAGCATATAATTTATCACGCTATCTTGGTACCAGAAGAATTGCCAAAACTTCAGGGGGAAATATAAAACTACTTCAAGAAAATCATTAAAACATTGTTATGTATGCTGGTATCATCAATAAAATTTAAATCATAGATAAGAACAATTTCCTACAGCAACGCTTCTTTCTTGAATAGGATGTTTAAGAATTTGTTTCTAAAAGTACCCTAAACAGATTTTCTGCTCAGAAATCTTCCAGAAACAATTCCAAAAATATAGTTACGATGGTAGAAGCCTTTTTTACTGACATCAGTGAGATGTTAGAAAAGATTTATTTTCTAACCTGAAACGCAATCTGCCAGTAAAAATCCTTTATCATAAAACGTAGTATAATTTAGTGCTTAAAATTATAAAAGCATGCCAATGTCTTAACAACATATTTAACTAAAAAAAAATTAAGTTTATGATATATTATTTATAGGTCAAGATCAACGCGGATAAAAGTATTTATCATTGCCATTTCTTTGAGTCATGAATGATGAATTAACCATTATTACATTGAAGTAAGTTATTCCGATCTTTATAAACCAACTTGAAGAGGTCGAAAAGAAGTCAAACGTTTGAAACCAGGAATCTAGTTTGTTTCACTTTCAATGTAGTCACAGCTGTGATATTTGGTACAAATGTCAACAAAGCCAAGCATGCAAAAAGTAAATTTGTCCGATATCATTTAACTAATTTTTTAGGGTCGAAAAAGGTTCGAGACATTTCAAAAAAGGAATATTCCAATGTTTCACTTCCAATATAATCACAAATCTGACATTTGGTACAAATGTCAACAAAGGCAAGCATACAAAAGTAAATTAGTCCGATATCAATTAACTAATTTTTTAGGATCAAAATTGGTTCGAGACATTTCAAAAAATTAATATTCTAATGTTTCACTTCCAATATAGTCACAAATCTGATATTTGGTACAAATGTCAACAAAGGTAAGCATACAAAAAGTAAATTAGTCCGATATCAATTAACTAATTTTTTAGGGTCGAAGAGGGTTTGATAGATTTCAAAAAAGGAATATTCCTATGTTTCACTTCTAATATAGTGACAACTCTGATATTTGGTATAAATGTCAACAAAGGCAAGCATAGAAAGAGTAAACTATTAAGACGTCGATTAAACAATTTTAAAAGGTCAAAAACGGTCAAGCGTTCTACACAACACAAATTACATGAAATCTTTCAACAGTCATAAAAAAAAATCACAAGTCGAAAGAAATAGTGTGACCATGTTTGTAGAATTCTCAAACACTTTGGCTTATTTAAAAAGCCACTTCCTTAAATCTCCCGCGACGTTTATTTTGGTTTTAGGCGCTAATGATTATCGCACGTGCAAATAAAAATATCCAGGTAAAAGCGAACACCTGCCGATGTGCTCTGGAATTGAGCAAGCGTGAAATACTTTACGATTTTGGAATTAGAATGTTGCTGCACCATTTCGAAATCGCATTCTAGAAATGGAAATTAAAATGATACAAAGCATGTTATTAATGGACTAAACGCTAACAGTGTACGTGTGTTAATATATTGAAACGCAATAAAGTAGATATCAACTGTTAAAAAAAGCTCGTTCAGAAAGATGGGGAATCAGTGTTATGTGTAGTGAAAACAGTGCAAAAGCAAGAATACTTTGACTTCTTAGTCGTAGCCCTAGAGCAGGTAAACTCATGAATCAAAACAGCTACAGATCAACAATAAATCTATTAGGATATCGTTTGAGAGACAAATTTATATCATGTTTTTTAAAGTACTAAGTTTTTAGAAGTCGATGCAACTTCAACACAACCGACAGAATGCTTACAGGGAGTGGAGAGGGAACGTGCGGGAACGGCGATACATTACCTTTTCAGAGGGAGAAACGGAGTTATCTTACTTAAATTTTTTGAAAATTTATATTTTTTTACATTTTTTTTTCTTTATGTGACACTGAATGGAAAGTCAAGTAAGAAAACGATTATTTCGTGGTCTGGAATTGATCTGGAAATTGATCAGAACCCATTGCATGTTAAGGCATCTCTGAAATTCTGGAAATTAGATGATTATGTTAAACCTAAACTCCGAAAACACAGATCAGGTGATGACCTTATTAGAGTGAGTTTTAAGTCAAACGTGTCTGAATCGAACTCGATTTCTTATGGAAATATTTCTGAATGAAAATTGTTAAAAAAAATCATATAAATAATCTATTTAAAATATGTTGTACATAATCTGTTTAAAAACTGTCACACAAAATCTGTTTAAAAATTTGTGTCTGTAATATTTTTGAAAATGTCTTTATCCTTTTATAAAGTGTCAAATAACCTGTTAAAATGGGTTGCGCAAAGAAAATTGTTTAAAAATCCATATAACTTAATAGTTTAAATATTATTTAAATAAAAAAAACTCGAAATGTTTTCTTTTAAATATTTGAGGTGATCATAATCTATTTTGAGATTACTAAAATAGTATTAATAAAGTTATTTATTCTTAGTTGTCATTTTTACTCTCTCCCCCCTCCAACCCCCCCCCCCCCCCACCAGAAAAAAGTATACATTTGTAACGACGCGACAAAGCATTCCTACACCTTTTATTTAAAACTTCATCACTGAATACATAGAGTCAAAATCGTTTCGTGGCAGAGCAACACCTTTTATATAAGACACCGGAGGAGGGGATAAGTAACTTATAATAGTATAACCCATTAAAAAATCCTTTGTACGCATCGTCAATTTTTATATTCATTTAAACAGCGCCTATATCAAAAACATTTCTATCAGCAAAATGTGCGGCGAACTACGTTTCAAAATTTAATTATTAAAAATGAACGTGAACGTCATCCAAATATCATTTATTTATTCTGATTAAAGTAATTTTATTATTTATTTATTAAAAAAAAGTTCGCAGCAGGAAAGAGTTTCAACAATGGTCGGTTCATTGCTATTTTAATGCGATTGAATGAAGGCAAGTTGGTTTGTTAGTATTCCATAAACGTGACCTTTTAGTGACAGTAACAGTCCCACAATTTGATATAATGCATGGTAATCGACATCGAAATTATCTGCCAAGTTTCAGCTCGATTGGATGACGGCAAGGGGGTTAATTAGACTTCCGCAGATTCCGCTTTCATCAACAAACAAACAAACATACAAAAGAGAAGTTAATATAGGATTTAAAAACTAAACATTTATAAACTTTGTAACTTTTATGTAAGCAAGTACGTTATTAGCATCTAATTCTTAATAATTTCCGAAATGAAAACATCTACTAAATGTAATTTTTCGTTGTACTGATGAAGTGGGACTTATATTGATACTGCCTTCTTAAAGAGATACTAATTCTCACAAAAATATGTATAAACTAAATTATTTGTGGAATAATAATTATAGTTAATTATTAATAGTTTAATTAAAAACAGTATGTTTTCGAACTGATTCCTAACAACACGTTAATGCCAATTGAAATTGGCTTTAAACATATTTTTTTCAGCAAACAATAAATTGTAAACTACAATAAATAATAAAAATAATAATTAAATTTTGACATAAATAAAGTTATATGAATAACAATAATAAATAACTCATACTGCTTTTTTATTCTATTCTATTGTGGAAGCCATTCAAAATAGTAAATGTTCATAAAATTCAAATATTACAAGTTCATTGCCAAACATCTTTCACTGGATGCAACTCAGTAGTATTTTGACTTCTCATATCTGCCCATTACAGTATACCTGAGTACTGAAATTTTTTTTACGATTAGCTATTAGTCACTTTCTTAAGACCCCTAAGTTTCAAGTCTTCAATTTTATTGGTTCGATTTATTGGCAATATTTTTGGCGATATAATTTTTACCTTATTCCTTTCTAAAAAGTGAAATGGAAGGGGAACTGTCGTTGAAGAGCAAAGCTCGAGAGAAGAGACTATTATGTTAAATATGTTCCTTTTTCAACTTTTTACAAATATATAGAATTTTTTTTTCGAAAATTTCATAAGTAAAGATACAGTAAAACCTCGATTAACCTACCTAATTCGAACCGAAGATAGGTCGGATAAGCGATAATTTTGGATAATAGAGAGTTGTAAAAAATAATAAAAAGTAAATGATTTTCATTTATTAAATACAGAACTTTTAATGTTTTTTTATGGCATAATTGTTGGAAATTAGTTTTTGTTGGAAATTAGTTTTTGTTGGAAATTAGTTTTTGTTGTCTTAATCTTAACAATCGTTGTTTCGCGGTTCTATCCAGAATTCTTTTTAAAAGCAATAGTTCAGTTTGCTCTACATATGATTGTTGCTCTAATCATGTCAGTTCTTTTAAAAAACAGTCAAAAGCCTCACCATTACTTATGTAACTTTAGAGTAAAGGAAAATATTCCGGTTTTAAAAAGGGCAAATGATTTATTACTCATTTGGAAGGTTAACAGAGAATTTCGGATAAAAGAGGGACGGTTAATCGAGGTTCTACTGTGTTTAGAACATGTAAAAAAGCATTATCACTACAATTTTGATAAACTCGTTAAAGCCAGGGTTTTTTTTTTTTTTTTTTTTTTTTTTTTGCATTGAGGAAAAACAAATTTTTTAGTGGCAGCTAACTTATGAGCTATTTTGACGATAACCTTAATGATAAGTCTCATGGACACCACTGACCCGTATGGAAAAGTTGAACTTCAAAAATCAATCCATTCACGGGTTATGCTGCCAATAGACACACAAATGCATTTTTTCTAGATCACTTTTCGTAACTCAAGACGTTCCAAAGTGTGTAAAAGGGGGGGGGGGGGGGAAGGGGGGGGGAGGGGGGGAGAGAAATGCGAAATATATAAAAAAAAATTGACCAAATACAATACTTAATCCTATGTTAACATATGGGTTATTGAAAAGTAATAAAATACTTCTGATAGACAAACTTATGGAAAGAAGTCATATATCTCTGAAAGAGCAAGTACTTAAATAGGATTTGCTACTGCAAATGCGTCTGATAAGCCTAATATAAATCTACATAATTCAGTTTTAATTCATACAGGTCTCATAGACCTACATAATCAGAATATTCATGGCAGAGATTCTATTCCAATACACTTTGCATAAAAAAGCAATTCAGAACTTCAGTTACCGCTATTGAAGCAACATAAAACATGGCAGGTTGACCATGAAACACGTTATATTTTCCTATTCTTTAACCTGCACACGTTAATAGATTTACGTGTGGAGAACTCCTTTTAGCACTCTTTTTAGAAGAAAACACTTTTTAGCACTTTTCAAAAAATTGGATTGGATTTCGATAAAAGGAATGATCGAACTTACCACTTACAACCATATACATAAAGTGTCCGAATCAAATGTCCCTAATTTCAAAATTCGATTAAAAAATCTATTAGAGATACGTTGGCAGTTGCTAAACTCGTTATAGTTTGGCGACTTTTTTTTGGTCCACCGCTCTTGAATTTTTAATTAGGAAGAGTGCAAACGATTTATGATCTCTAAGCTGGAAAAACTTGCATCTTTTAAAAGTGAACTAAATTGGCGTTATCAGGTAGGTAATCAACAGCTTTAAAGATGCAAGTATTTGGTGTCTCAGAAGTGAAATTGTCTGTACCCTTCTTCAAAGAAAATTAAAAAGTGTTGATTTCCAAATAAAATAGAATGCTCATTATTCGGCAAGTTGTGATATATTTAACAATCGGTTTTAGTTCCACTCATTCAAACTTGTTATACAAATTTTTATTGTTGTTTATACAAATTCTTATAAGAAAATAATTTTAAAATATCAGCTTTAAATCAATCATTTTACTTTATTAATCGGCGTTTCAGATCCAAACAATTTTGCGACTAAATTTAGCAATTTTTATTTTATTGCAGATCTGTCAATGCTATAAATAATGGTTTGATTTTTTTTTCGCTGCTCTACATTTAGTCGCTAGATTGATAAAATAATTGCAGTATTCAAAAAGGTCTTGTTCAATGCACTTGAAATGGAATCACTCTTCACTTGTATCATAACATGTCAATCTGAAATGTTCGTTTTGACAGAAAAATGGATACTGTTTCGTATGACATTAAATCACATAAATGTCAATCGTGAAGTTTGATGGGAGACGCATTCCTAGCTCGCCATTAAATAAACATGTTGGATGAAATTTCAAATAGAATTTTTGGTTCTCAATGTGGTAACAACGTTGGTATTATTACAATATGTTTTCAATTCTTGTGATAAGAATAGATAAACAAAATATTAAAGTAAATCACGTATAAAATTATTAAATTGTGGTACCATTCTCAGATATCCAATTACAAAACTTCCACAAACTAAGTTTTATAAGTTGATGACTTCATATAGTCTCTTACAATACATTTAAATATTCCGTACCTACTTTTTAAAATCCTATAGAGCTAATTAATTACGAATTAGAATTTTTACATTCATAAAATATTAAAACTAAACTAGATCTATATGAAAGAGAATTTGAATTTATGAACCAACAATTTTTACAGCTGATTACAATTACCGTTTGGGAAAATAACCTTGTCCAAAGCGTCAATAGCAGATAACCCTTGACAAAGAGATAGAAACTTAAATAACTTATATTAACAATAATATCTAACCATATTTCAAAAACCCAAGATATCATTTCTAAATATTTATCTTTCCATATTCAAAACTAACTTTCTTAACAAGCTAACTACCTCAACACTTCTAAAATACACAACACTCCGGACTCCAACTTTCACCAGAATAACGGGAGTTCAGTAAAACTCTCCATATAAATAAAACTCCTTATTATTTACCATCCCCCAGAGAACTCCCATCTCCAGTAGCCTTACCTTCTTAAACCTCTTCTTTCTTTATATTTAACATGCTGGAACTCTTCTTAAAGATAATATATAAAAGTCAACCAATTTCAACCATTTAAAGTATTTTTTATCACTTTTGCTAGACTGACGATATTTTTTTTTTTTTTTTTACTAAATATCAAACTATAAAGACTCGTATTTGAGCTTGGAATTATCAAGTTCATATGTATCGTAAATGATAAATAAAATTACCATCGATGCAATATGTATAAAATACATCGAAATGGGGTAATTTTGTGAAATACACTTCTTTCAAGGGCTGTGCACAACCAATCGATTTTTAAGACATAAGTAAATAAAAATTATCTAATTGTTTGAAGTGTAAAGTAATTGTTAACGTTTACCGTTACCAAGAAGAGATGTAAATTCTGTAATGCTTTGAATGTTTGTGTACACTTTGCCTTTGTAACCTATTATTCATTTTTTTCCCATGTGCAAAAGATAAGTATTAACGATAAAGATTTCCCATCACATGAAATGAAGTTACATAAACCATTATGTCTCGCCAAGTTGGCGATAGTACAATTTTTTTTCAGTGATTAAAAGTAGCTAGTGTCTCAAAATGTTCTGGACTTGCTATAACTATAATTTTGCAACTTTCCCACACTTGTACCTGCATTTAATCAGTAACATATAACTTTTTTTATACTTTGTTCATCTAAAATGTGTTCATTGTTTCAATTGCTGCGTATAAACATTTTTAAAAATAAATAATCAAATCTGCAGCCCCACAGTTCAATAACACCCCACGTTTCGAATAACATATTCCTAGACTGACAGAAGCTCTATAATATCATTTAAACTAAGTTGATACATGTATCAGTAGTTCACTCGATGTAATATTTTAGACAAATTGCATCAGTTTTAAAACATCTGCTGTTACATTGTCTGGAATAGACAACAGTCAGTCTTTATTCGAGACGGCTTCGGATTTATTTGCTATTTGAAGCTCATATTTTGCTTTGTTACGAATACCTCTTTCGTATTTAAATTTCTGCGCTACTTTGTTGTTACAATACTGTATATTATTATTCTTTTATCTGCCTTTATGTTTTTCAATTACTGGAAAAATCAGAGCTATGAAGGACGGTTAAACAGCCGCAGTAATGAAGCTGAATATGAAATAAGAATGAGCCAACAATGGCTACGCGAATAAGCGTTGCCAGTGCTGGCTCATTCTTATTTCATAGCGTTCTAATATAAAGTCAAATCGATTCAGATCTAAGTGTAGAATTATTTCTAAGATCAGAAATATTTTTAAGTGTAGAATTATTTCTAAGTGTGAAAACCTTTGTAGGTGTGGAAATTTTATATCCTGTACCAGCATTGGCCAATATTGCTGTGCTACTTGAGGAGTGTTAATCGCATAACACTCCTCAGGTAGCACAGCAATATTGGCCAATGCCGGAAACAGGGATTCTGGAAGATTGGTCAATCCTGGTCGAAACTCGATCAGCTTTCCAAAATACTAGTGATTTTTTTTTTTTTTTTTTTTAAATAAACATGTCAAAACCATTACAAAACATATTTTGTACCCCTCTGTTCTCTCTTATAAGAACATATTTCATTTTTAAAACTCTACATCAACATTTCGAAACTTCCAATATTTTTTCTCCAGCATTAGGATTAGCGAGATTGGCCAAGATCCGTAACAATGACCACAGTCTGCTACGGTCCACATTGGAATTGGCCAGTATCAAACGATATTGTCCAGCGTATTTCTGCTACTGGTGTGTAATGTAAGATATGAATTTTGTGTGAGTTGGGGGGAGGGGGTTATTAAATGAAGTATTACAATATAAAAACGGTAAATGAGACAAATCCAACTCAGTATTATAGTGTAATTGAAAGTTGTGCGATGCTCCATACCCCTAATTTTTAAGATTTATTCTCGTGTGGTTCAACCTTCGGATGTAGGATTTATATTTTCGCCAGGACGTTGGAGGAGAACATCGCGCTCACATAAAATTAACAAATCATTGGCGAGAAGTTGATGAGAAACTGACAGACATTTCTCATCCTCATGTTATTCGGACATTTTATGTTCATTTTAAGGTTTTGTTTTAAAGAAACTGCTGGTGTATCTGTTAATAGAATAGTATTGGAATGCACCTTCAATATTTTTAATTTACGAATAAGAGGATTATGACGTATTCATTTGTATTTGCATATTATATCCAAGATAGTGAGTTTTTATAGAAAGTTCGGGAGCCATTGACGGATCCAGTGAGGGGCGGTGTGGGTAATCGCCCTTCTCCGTTATTCATAGACTGCTCACGTTTTAACGTGCCCTGTTCTCAGGCTTTGGATGAAATCAATCAATATTTGACGAATTTGCACCGAACATTTTTATTATAAATGTTCTCATCCCAAAAATGGAGATGAAAAAGCTGCATCAAGACAACAAAGCAAATTTTAGTTTGAAAAATGTTCAATGTGCATATGTATTCGTTGTTAGATTGTTCTGTCTATCATATTTAACAATAATTAATCCTAAATCGAATAGTTGTAGACAATTCTAATTTATTGTCGGAAATTCACACGTAGCCAACCGTTGTGTCGCCTTAATGTTATTGAGGCTTTTTACCTTTTTGTAATATATTCTGTATAATAAAAGTTAAGTTATCCATGGTATATAGTAATATAACTTAAGAGCAACAAAATTTACCTAAGCTATTCAACAGCCACGCCCCCTCCGTAATAAAGCTCTGGATCCGCCCTTGTCGGGAGATGGGGTTAGCGAGCAAGGGAAGGAGCCACCTAGTAAATGACTTTTCACACAGAATAGCCCGTGAAACACTCCTATAGATGTTTTAAAGAATATGCATTCTTTTTTTATTCTTTTTTAAAGCTTTCCATCTAATATCTTTTGCCTGCTTTCTATGTCTACTACACTCATGTCCATAAATTAAGGATAATTCAGTTTTTTTCCTAATAAATTCTCAGTGGAGCAGCATCGACACATGAAATTCACATCAAAGAACCACCTTTATGTAACATATCTCTAAGTAAAACAACTCAGTCACCAATTTAAATGCAAAGTGTACAGGGGGAGGGGGAGGGGCATATGCAAAAGAATGGAGTACTATTAGAGAGCAGCTATACAGTGTACAGATGTATTCATATTAAGAATCACTCAACTCATGGAGCTGACTTTTAGTGTGAGATATGATCTCCCCTGTCATCAGTGTTTACTTATCACTGTATTCTCGTACTTAACGGGAGTTTCTTGGTAATTCTAGTAGCTAAATTGCTCGTCCCACCTTTCGAACTGTTTGCAAGTGATGGAAAGTTCCCAATAGATTAAATCTTTACACAATGCATATCGTAGAAGCGTCCAACACATGCTTGATGAAATTTTGATTAGAGGAGTGATCTGGCTTACTTATAGGGGCGATATTCATATTTTTTAATCGTTTATCCAAATAAAAAGTGGGATAAAATTTGCCATAAGTATCAATAAACACTCTTGGGGAGCTTATTAAACAAATTCATCATACTGAACCTAAAGATCACAACTCTTTTCGCACCAAATCGTTATCTTGAATTGGCAGAACTTGACTGAGACTGAAAAAAATTTATTTGCAGTAAACAGTATCTGATGTTAAAAATATTTAGTCTTTGGGTGCAATATGTTGAAGTGGGTTAATCAAGCTCGGAATAGCTTAATTTTTTTATGTTTGTCTCTGTTGATGTTTGTACCAATTTTTAGGGTTGTAACCATATGAGAAGTGGTACATTCGAATATCCCACGTTTGGAACGTTTAACCCCTTTTCGACCCCTTAAAGGGGGTTAATCGAGATCGGAATAGTTTAATTTCTATTTTTACCATTGTTGATATTTGTGCCCATTTTCAGAGTTGTGACTATGTGGGAAATGGGAGAATTAGTGATGAGTGAGTGAATGAGTGAGTGGGTGAGTGAGGGCTTTGCCTTATATATAGAGAGATTATATAAGTAAGCCAGATGATGACACCTCTAATCCAAATTTCATCAAGCATGTGTGGGACGCTTGTACGATATGCATTGTATAAATATTTAATCTATTGGGAACTTTCCATCACTTGCAAACATTTTAAAAGGTGGGATGAACAATTTAGCCACTAGAATTCATCAAGAAACTCATGTTAAGTATGAGAAAACATTGCCAAGTAAACAACGATGACAGAGCAAATCATATCCCACACTAAAAGTCAACTCCATGAGTTGCGTGATTTTTAATGTAAATGCATATGTACAACTGCACACTAATGGTACTCCATTCTTTTGCATATGCCCTCACAGTACGTGTACACTTAGCATTTCATCATTCAATTTGCGACTGAGTTGTTAAACCTATAGATATGTTCCATAAAGGTGTCTCTTTGTTGTGAATTTCATGTGTCGATGCTGCTCCACTGAGAAGTTATTAGGGAAAAACTGAATTATCCTTAATTTATGGACATGAGTGTATTATTAGAGAAATCTATTATTGATTGAAATACATTCACAAGACTTGCCGCCAGTTGAGAAATCAGGTTGAGGCTTTGATTTCGAATACTTGGTAAATACTACGTAAGAAAGAAAAAAAGATTATGAATGAAAGATATGAATGAAGCTAATCGCAAAAACGTTGTAAAAGTAAACTAAGATAAAAACCAAGCAACATATATTTTTAGTAAGTGTTTTTCAAGAGAAAGATAATGTGCAACACTGATGATATAAGATGAAATAGTGAAAGTGGAAAAAAAAAAGTAAATGTACTGGGTAAGGAAGTCGCATGTTTCCGGATGCACTTACATTTTCGACCAAGAGCCACCACTGTAGTGTTTACTAAATATAAATTTGATTTTTAAGTTAAATAAGCAGAAATATAATGCAGGACTATAGTTTTAGGATTTATACCGTATTCACAAGAATATTTCACTGTATGCTTAACTAATTTTCTTTCAACTGAAACTACTTTTATAAAACGTGTTTACCAAAATTAACTATACACTGAAGAGACAGGTTTTATTATAATATTGGGCCTTTCGATTCAAACAGTATTGTGTTAATTTGTGTAATAAACTGAGAGGCGACTGCAAGTTTAGGTACACCATCGAACATCATTCTGAATTTCTTATAGAAAGTAGAGAAATGTGAGTATATTACGAATGCACTGATTTGCCGGGACAAACATGGCCGAAACTGGTCAAAAATCGACTTTCAATGAGTTTAAACTAAAATTCGATTGTCCAATACGCCATAATTGGCCAAATAATGAGCATTATTTTTTATTTGGTAGCCCATAGCTCTTATAATATTCAATTATGTTGGAGCTTAGGCCCGTTTTCGACCCCTCACAACTCAGCTTCTATTTAAGCCAGAACCCTGATATTTTTGCCATCGTGTTTCCCCTGGTGAATAGATGAAAAATAACAACATAATGGACAATTCCCGCATTTTTTTATTTTTTTTATTTTTTTTTATTCAATTCTAAATGTTTCGAAAAGGCAATAAACACAAACATTTCTGCTCAATGCGCTTTTTCTTTTTTTCTTTTTAAATTTACGATCAAAATTATCTTGCTAGACGTTGGGGAGAAAATGATTCATTCCGCTGGCATGGAGTGTGAAGTCACGGCTTCGCGAAAATCTTGGTTTGAAATGCAGCAGCTGAAACCAGATATGCAAGTTTCTAGCAAATCACGCCAACCTGTACGGAATGTGGCAATCTACCAACGCCAACTCTTTCAATGCCAACTATTTCGCAGAAGCCTCACGATAACCATAGAAAATATAAAAAGAAAATGCAGAAACCCTTGACGTCGTGGATTTTGCTGAGTGTTTTGATTGGACTGGTTTTTGCTCGTTTTTTATGCCATTTTTTCTTTCTTAATATTTAAATAACTAATTTTTTTAAAGAAGTTTTGTTTAAATATTTGGAATCAGAAATAAATTCTTCATAAATATAAACTAATTTCTTTCGTTTTTAAAAATATGCGCGAATTGTCCAATTTTTTAATTTTTTTTTTTTCAAGTATTGAAAATAGGAAAACAAAAATAGCAAATTACACTGATCCACGTCAAATTAAAATGCTATGACCAGTATTAAAGTGCAATTGAAAGTTGTGCGATGTTCCACACTCCTAGCCTTTGAAATTTTATGATCAAGTGTGACGTTGTTGTGTATTAAATATGTTGTGCTGAGATTTCTCAAAGAGACATTAGTCAGGAGAAGGGAAAATATTATATTGTCGTATTTGGCGATGGTTAAAACCGAATTTATGTGAATAAAATGCATTTAAGCAGTTTGGGAAAGTATTTTGACTTAATATGTGAATAACTGAAAACCTTGGCAAATTTTTAAGGGATGGTCAATTAATGAGAAAGATTAATGGAAAGCAGGACTCGACTGCAGTTTAGTTAGCAAACTCTACAAAAAGAATTGATATATCTTCCCAAAAAGAAACAACTAGATGTTGTTAAAAAAAACGCCAATTCAGCCAGAAAAAGTTATGAAATCTAATGTTTGCAGCCAAGCGGCCGCATTTAGTTTCTTTGGGGTACTTGTACACAATGTACGATTGAGGTACTTGTACATAGGCTATCAAAACTTGGCAGGCTAGAGTTATTTTCATTCATTTACTTCAACTACTTTGCACTCATTGCACTGAATTGTGATTAATTTTATAAAAACTCTAGCCTGTCAAGCACTGATTCCCTATGTACAAGTACCTCAATCTTACTTTGTATACGAGTACTCCAAAGAAACTAAACGCGGCTGGAGTCAAACAATAGATTTCATGACTTTTTCTGGCTGACCTGACGGTTTTTTTTTTTTTTGGTTTTTTTACGTCAAGTTTTTTTTTTCCCTTAATTTTTTTTTTTTTTTAATTATTATTATTATTATTATTTTTTAATAAATATGTTACATCAGTAACTTGAATCTGGATTTACATGCATATGTTCAAAAGCCGTAAATTACATTCACCTGTTTTTATTTTCAAATTATCCGTAGGTTAACATAGGGGTAAGGAAAGTATTGCATCAATTAGTACAGCACAGTTTTTTTTTTTTGTTGTTGTTTTTTTTTGCTTTTTTAAGCGTTTTGAAACATGCTGAGTTCCAAAAAGGGTTGAAGAAAAAATTAGTGTGTATGTGTGTCTAATCTCATCATAGCTCTCGAAAGGATGGGCCTATGACGTTCAATTTTTGCATACGAGTTAGTAGTAGCCATGAGATCTGTCATTAAAGTCTTCGTTAAATTTGGGCATGCGCGCAAGCTAGATGCCATTGAAAAATTTGTTTTCCAGCAATTTCCAAAAAAAACCCGGTTCCCGTTCTAGTGATCTTCTTTATCAAAGTCACTGCGGTAATGTTTTTTAAGGTGTTCTAAACTTTCACGCCTTCGAAATTCTCGTAGAAATTCGATAAAAGCATTAAAAGTTTATATATATATATATATATATATATATATATATATATATATATATATATATATATATATATATATATATATATATATATATATATATATTTATATATATTTGCCCATCAACGATTATTTCTCCTCTGATTCACTTATCCGAATGGATAATCTTTTTACCCCCTTTAGAATTTAGAAAAGAAGTCTTTTATACTCAAAAGAATATTGCCAACTTAACCATTGTAATGTTTTTTCCTTTTTAAATTTAACAATTTTTCTTTAAAACGACCCCTTTTTTTTAAATTACTAAAAATTTGGAGACGATAACGTTAAATTATACCAACACATTACGAATTTAAATGCAGAGATCAATATTTTAGTGTAAGTGAAAGTTGGACGATATTCCATACACCTAGATGAAAATACGTCGTACCTCAAGTTATTTTTTTTTCCTTACACATAACGTGATCCACTGTCAAAAACGGCCCTGATCGCGTAAACTTTTCTAACAGCAATTGTTTTGCCAGTATCAATATTCATATCCTACTAACGATTTTGATCATATTCATCAGATTATTCTAGATTTGACGACAATGACTAGATATGACTAAAAAAAATTACACACACACAAAGCTTGAAACTGATTTTATCGAGATCAGTATTCAGCCATTTCAAATCTCTTCTTCCCGGTTCCCTCAAGTATACTTCTCCATGTTTCCTAAAGTAAAAAAATACGTATGTCTCCAAATGTGACAGTCGTTGAAAGGGATAAAATTGACGTCACACGCTGAAGACATGACTCGTATGCGCCAGGTGTTGGTATATAATGTCAGCCGTGACTTTTAACTGTCTCTTTTACCTATTGATACTCTTGTTGGAAGTTTGAGATATTCTCGAAGATGCCTGCTAGCTTGATCAATGACTTCGCAATGATGGGCGTAGAAACTTTGGATAACGGGATAGGAACTTCCATGTTCTCATCCGAGTCCGTGGGGGAAGGACATCCAGGTAAGTCACTAAACTAAAGGGATAAATATCCGGTTTCAACAAACGAAGAACTGAACATCCTTTCCTGATTTGATATATAGTCCTAAATGGCTCAAAGCAATGGGCTCAAATGAAGATCCAGTCATCAGGAATATTCAAATACCATCGTTGCTTTTAAAAAACCAGCAGCCGCATGGATTGTTTTGAAGGTGGAGATAACATCCAACAAAAAAGTTCTCTGATATTTCCAGGATTTTCCAGTCAAATTTCCGTTACTTTTGGATAATTTCCCCTCGGTTAATTAAAAAAATAAATGACATAGTAAATTCGTTGCTTTCAAAAACCAGTTGACGCGAAGGCTATTTAGAGACAAAATCCAATAAGAAAATTCCGCTATTTCCAGGATTTTCTAGTCAAATTTCCTTGATTTTTCGATTTATTTTCCCTCAACTGTAATTTAAAATATTTTGCAGCAAGCAAAAAATGTTCGGAAAATTATGTTAGCATTATTGGCTGTAGAAAGCATCATACACTTTCACAGATTTTTGTGCAATTTCAAAAAGTTCACTGAATTCCTCTCGTATCTGACAAATAAATAAAATTTTATGAAAATCCTTGATTTTCAGGTTGTGCTATGTAACTCTATGTTTTAAGTCTAGCCTTGTTGGCCATACTTTCTATTGGGAGTTTTGTAGGATGTCTCTAGTTCCAGAGTTAATGTCAGGAGATTCCTCTTAAAAGACCTCCCAAAAACATTTCCTTTTTGAACTTGTACTCATTTGGAACATACTATACTTCGTTATATAGATACTTTGTATGAGTTTCTTTTTCAGTTTTCTCCCATGCGAAAATGTATGCAAGTACGTCCTATTAGTCCTCAATGAATTGTTCCCAGCTCCAATTTAACTTTACATCACTAGTCGGTAGATCTTCACCGTGCTCATAGGAAATTCTTCCATTTTGGCGTCTTGGAGGTATAACGCTCGCCAAATCGTATAGCCTTTTCTTCTCTACAGGGTTGCTGGACTAAGCTTCCCAGTGGGCTTTCAAACCGCCAGAATGGATGAATTTCCTATGGTCACTGTGAAGATCTACTTTCTAAGTGATGTTATGTTAAGGTGGAGTTTCGTATAGATACTGACAAAGTTTGATTCATTGAGGAAAAAAACACTAATTCATGACGATTTTTATTACGAAGACTTGGTCATCTTAAAAGTCAAAGTTTGTCACAACAAATAATATATTCAAAAAAGTATTTGAGTATTATTTTTTTTTTTTTATAGTTGTCTTTCTCATTCGTACACATAAGGGGGATTAAATTCCATCACATATCCTCGAAAAGGCAATTTGATTTGCGATACCTTCTGGAATTCTAACCGTGAACATTATTTTAAAAAAAGAAAAAATACTTAGCTTTCGCTCCCAAATACCTAAAATAAATATAATATATCAACACCATGGTAGTGAAATGTACAATTTCCAAAAATATAGTCTTGAAATTTAATTACGAAGTTGGGTGCAGAATAAGAAAAATTACAAGAAAAACGTTGCTCAAAATGCCTCTTTTGTTCCTATTAAGTTTGAATAGTTTAAAAGAAAGAAGAGCTTCTTTTCTCTTTTAACAATCCTGAATTTAAAATATTAAATCGTATTTAGTTTAACGAATTTATTATAGTATGAAAAGATGATAAGGTAAATTATGCACTGAGAAACTGCATATCTCTGTCTAATTTATTACAAATTTAGTTCAAAATATGGAAATAATGGATATCTGTTGATCAACAGTGAACGAAAGCTTCAACTAAAACATACCAATAAGCAATAATTTTAACGTACTAGAAATTGTATCCAATATCTGAACATATGTAGCACAATCTCGCTCATGTCGTCGCTTGTATTGTTTCTTTCGCAGGAAATATCTTAATTATTTTTCAAATTGGAAAAGGGAAAATGTCATAGTTTTATACACCTTTAAATTAGCAATATCCGCCTTTACTCAGTCGGATATACACTAGTTTTTTTAATTGAGCACATTTTCTAAATGCAGTAGACTTATTTTATTGTGATGAGCATACAATGATGCTCCATGCTGACTGTACAATATTAGGTTATTTTCTATTCACTGAAACAGCACACTCAAATGACAGTCGTATTTCCCAACTCGTTTGCTACACAGATAATAATAGTAAAGCCTAATTGACTTCGATGTCTATAATTACTCAAAAGTAAGTAGGAATCAAATGTCAATAAAACTAATTGTTTCTAACTTTATTTCTATTTTTTAAAGTAACCTTGTTCTATCCCAACCCCATTAACATCCCTTTAGTTGCAGCTATCGCCTGCCAATTATTTAAAATCAACATGATTTCTGAAAGTATTTCCACTTTTACATCCTCTATTGTATTTTAAAACGAGTTTGACGAGTTCAAAATTAACTACACTCGTCATTCAATTACACTTTTGCTGTTTTCATTTCAAAGAATCTTAACTTTCTGCAGCTATCATCAGTATCTTTGATCATCACGTTTCCAAATAAATTGTAGAGGGGAAAAAGCGAATGGCACAAATTTGGGATTGTGTTTCCAAATTGTGAGTTATATTATATATGTAAGCTCAAAATAGGATTGTTAGCATAATTTTGGAAAACACCCCAAACGCACAATATGATCCTCAGAATGTCGGAAATACATTGCTTCAGAATCATTCAGGGATCATCCCTAGGATTACTAAAATCCATCATTACCAAATGCTTTGAATGCGTACATCTGAGCTTATTGGATGGGACTCAAACATATGTGTATGCAAGTATCATTTGCATCAGCAATTAAAAATTAATAGATTTTTTTCTGAATTAGTAAAAAAAATTTTTTCTGTAATATAGAATAATGCTATTACTCCCTTTCATCTATAATAAAAATCTTATCTAATAGACTGAGAGGCGACTGCAATTTTTGGACCCCATCGAACATCATTTTTAATTTCTTATAGAAATTGGAAAAAAGTGAGTAGATTACGAATCCACTGGTCTGCTGTGGCAAAAATGGCCGAAACTGGTCCAAAATCGACTTTTAATAAGTTGTACTAAATCCAATTGCCAAATGCGCCATAACTTGACAAATAATGAGCATTTTTTTTTTATTTGGTAACCCTCATTCTTTAATTTTCAATTAAGAAGGTTGCCAGAATTCGGATATGTGGCCTATGGATTACTTGCATCTTTCACAAATGAGCCAAAGTGGCAATAAACATTACGTCACTGATGACGTAACTGATGTCGCCAATTTGGCTTACTTTTAAAAGATGCAAGTTTTCCGAGCCAAAGATAAGAAATCGTTTGCTCTTTTTCTCATTGAAAATCAAAATGCAGTAGGTTGCCAGACGAAAAAGTTTGTTCTCTTTTTGGCAAGTTATGACATATTTGGCAATCGGATTTTAGTTCAACTCATTCCAAGTCGATTTTGTATCAGTTTCGGCCATTTTTGCCACGGCAGACCACTGGATTCGTTGTCTACTCACTTTTCTCCAAATTCTATAAAAAATTCAGAATGGTGTTCGATGGGATCCAAATATTGCAGTCCCCTCTCGGACTATAATATTTTCACCTTGTCAAATCACGATAGAAAATGCCATATTAACTTCAAATCAGAATAGGGTTAATTAATGGTATACCTCTTCCGACTCTACAAATTAATTCGGCATTTAACTTATTCCTTCTCCAAATTCATTCAGTGGGAAAGACGTACCCAGTAAGGACCCATTTCCTAATAAGGGCGGTAAATATATGTTATCTTTATTCGTAGGAAAAAAACTAACACCAACTGGGTAAATTGCTAATTATTGTTAATTTATTATTGTTTATCTTTAAGGGGATTTAGTACACTAAAAATAAAAAATAAACCGATTTTGAGATTTTTATTTCATGTTATTCTATGTAATTTTGCCTTTCTACTGATGTATTACTTTTGTTTCTACTGAAATTAGAAGTATGTTATATTTTGTTTTGAAAATGGCAACTTTCAATATCAACTATATAAGCCTTTTACCTTTAACTTTGATTTTCTCTAAACGTGATATTTTAAACTTCAATGTACCTTTTCTAACTAACAAGTAGAGATATACCATTAATTTTTTTTAAGAATTGTATATATATATATATATATATATATATATATATATATATATATATATATATATATATATATATATATATATATATATATACTAGCTGTTACCCGCGACTTCGTCTGCGTAGAACTACTACTTCGTGTAAATTTGTTTGGACTGAATAGGCTCTGAAACTATAATGAAACGATTCTAATGAAGCCGGCACATTGAATTATTGAGATTAACATAGGTAGACTTTTCCTGACCCTGATCCCTGACTTAACTTAGTTTAATACGTTTTTGTATACGACATTTTTTGTTTTTCCTTCTTTGGTCAAAACATGTAGGTTTTGTGGACTCGATACTCGTGAGCACGCCACATACAGTTGCCCATGGGAGAAACAGTTTTTTTCTAAATGAACACCAGCTACTTTGAGTGTCTGTCCTTGAGCTTTGTTTATCGTCATAGCGAATGCTGCTTTCAGGGGAAATTGTACTCTTTTGAATTGGAATGGCAAATCGGTAGGGATTATTGGAATACGGGGAATTAACACTTCTTCTCCCTTTGCTGTTCCTGTCATAATTATTGCTCTCACAATATTGCGTCCCAGGTGTGTAATTTGTAGACGTGTGCCATTACACATTCTTGGTGCGTCAAGATTTCGCATCAACAGGACCGGGACACCTACTTTTAGCCTCAACTTATGGGAAGGCACCCCCGATAATTCTAAGGAGTTAAGAAATTCTACAGGGAACGATGTCACTTGCTCAGTGTCCATGACATTGTCTACGGACAGATACTCAACAAAATCACCTTCCACATCTGACATGATTTGTTCGTTGATCTGCCCCACTACTTCGTTTGTCGGTGCTAAAATTGCCCTTTCGCACAGCCATTGTCTGTTCTTCATATTGGTTGCAAGATCGGGATAGACGTTGTTCTTTAAGTCATCCATGTTACAGACAACATTACAAAATTCACGATTCAATGTAATCATTCCGTCACTATTTGTTTCCATACGGTCTTCTCCGATTTTCAGAAGAGCATCCGCATATTGCACCAATTGTGTATCACTGTGCAGTTGTACTCGCATATTTGTAGTCAGACAAAAAAATTTTACATGCACCCATAATGGAGACGCTTTTAAACATGCATTTATTTCATCTGCCGGCGTGCCTCTAGTAATTACCGGCAGAGTCTGTCTAAAATCGCCAGCTAAAAGTACCACCATACCACCCATGATACTTTGGTTACTCTTAATATCTTTTATGGTCCGATCTAGTGCTTCTATCGCTCTTTTGTGGGACATGGTACATTCATCCCAAACCAACAGCTTACATTGCTGTAACATTCGTCCACGGTCACTATTTTTAGTAATGTTACAAACTGGCATTTCCTCATGAGCTAAGTTCAATGGCAGTTTAAGTACTGAATGTGCCGTTCGGCCACCATTAAGTAACGTAGCTGCTATTCCAGAAGAAGCTACAGCAACAGCAACTCCTTTATCTTTACGAATTTGGGCTAAAAGTAAATTTAAAAGAAATGTTTTACCCGTGCCTCCTGGCGCATCCAAAAAGAATAAACCACCTTCACCACTTTCGATTTTTTGCACAACATTCTCAAAAACTAATCTTTGTTCTGGGTTTAGACGCGGAACAGACTCAGTTATTTGTTGTTGTAAAGAAGCAGCATCGTAACTCAATTCTCTTATTATATCACTGCAAACTTCCCCAGTTCTTTGCGGCCTGCTCAACCCAAAATCTGACAAATCTTTCCCAGTTATAGTTATGACTTGGTCTTCTATCTTTGTTAGGGCTTCATTAAAAATGAAATCATTGTATGTAACGTTTGGATTATGATGTTGTACTCTGTGTAAAATATCGTCGGCCATTTGAATTTTGTACCTTTCCCACAGTTGTTGAGGGTTTGAAAGCCCACATGTCGCTATTAGTATAGCAAAAAGCATTCTCACCTTGGCCGCTGATCTACATTGTGCAGCCTCTTCCAGTGTTATATTCCAATGATTGTCATCCTCCAATAATCCTCTTGCCTCACATGCCTCTCGAAATGTTGAAAATTCTTGATTGTTGTATTTTTTGAGATCATTGAAAGAGGTTGGCCCACGCACATGGTGTAGAAGCATCCTTAAACAAAAACATTCCATGTTAGTAACATGGACTGTGTAAACCCGTCCTAAGGCATCTCCAGATTTGACACCAGGCCAGTTCTGAACCGAAGTTCCTTGAATTCGGCGTTTCCAAGTTTTTCTGGTTGCGTCCCATGTGTAATATCTCGGTACCTCAGCATACATAAGAGTTCTTGCAAACTCATCTCTTATGCAAAGTTCAAAAAAAGCTGTAAGGGTGGTTTTTGGTCGAGTAGATAGTCGCTCGTGGAAATTATCTTCTGTAAAATAAACTCGTTCACCGTTCTCTAAGTGTACACTTAGATGTGTAACGGTGGGGTGCCTTTCGTGCAACGGGAACCCTAATAACCGCCACACGGCTTCGTTGCTGCTAACATAACGACCAGATTGATATGTATGTACTTCATTTACGCGATTTGCAAGCTCTGTGCTCCTAAAATTGAAAATAGCTTGGTCACTGCCTTTGTTAATATATTTGCAGATATATTTGATAGCGCGCACTGAACTGCAAGCCTCAACATTTATATGGGCGTTAAATATTTTTAATAGAATAGCGGAATAAGGGACCACCCAACTATTATCAATAGTGACGTAACTCCCATTTCGTAGTTTCACAGATGCCGTTCGACCTCCGTCTGCTGGTGCTCTTCTACGATAGAGTGGGTATCCGTTTTCACTGTGGACAGTGTCTTTGTGTAATTTGCGAGGAAATTTCTTTGTGCATTTTCCATCTTTCATGCAAGGGCACTGAGGATTTTCAGGTCCACATGGACCATGAATCATGTTTTTAACTATAATATCATGAAGTGTCTTGTCAGTGCTTGGATCGGGTATTTCTGCGCTGATAATATTATCAATTTGATCGGGTCTCAACTTGTCTTTTAACCACAATAATATGTGGACATGTGGTAGGCCACGCTTCTGCCACTCTATGGAATACATAAAGCAGATCACTTCTCCAAATATTCTGCCTTTGGAAATAACAGACATAAGTTTTTTAACTTTCAACCTAAAAACTCTTGCGACTACATCATGCCTATCAATCGCGCTTTGACCCGGCATTAATTCATTTACTATTTCCGGCCATGCTGGGTTGCAAGTAAACGTAACGAATAAGTCAGGGCGACCATATGTACGTACATAAGCAAACGCATCCTGAGTATATTCGTGTAAGTACCTCGGACTATTTACAAATGAAGACGGTAAAATTATCATTCTACCAATATCATTTGGATTTAGATTAGCGTCATTCGCTACTGCGTCTTGAAGGTGGATATAATTTTCTGCTCTTAATTTAGTTTGATTTAATGTTATGTATCGTAATCGTTCACTTTCTACCTTAACGTACATATCAACATAAAACTGATTGGCCAGTTGCCTGCATCGTGATATAATATTAAAATCATTTTCTCTAATCATGATATGAAAGGCATAAAAGTCCATACATGATACCTTTTTGTTAGGCAAGGGCAGGCCAGTTACAGGATCGACTTGTGGAATTTGAAAGTGATACCCTTCTTGCCCTTTGCTAAATATTAGCGGATATTGTAACGCATCGTAAAATTTATGTGTATCCGGCACCCTAGTTAGTGTGTTATCACGGGCATGTAAAACTATATCACGGGAAGCAAACTGTTCACCACAAACCATGGCTGCGACTTCATTTATTAAAGGTGCATTATATCGTCTTTCGTGTTCCCCACTTGGTGTACGATCTGGGTGAATCACCAACTTATAATCATCTCCCGGCATTCTTTCTAAGGCTGTTGTGAAAGTGTTTATTAGGCGGTTATGTTCATGCAACATTCTCTGAATCTTTAAGACAATATCCTTTTCTACTAATTGAATGTTTTGACACCTGCGGTCAACCTCGTCGTTTTCATTTCCCATAAAATAAATCTGTAAAAATTTTGGTTGCTCATTATTTGTAGGAAGCAAAGAACCAATCCTATGATAGATTTGACCTTGGATTGTAAAAGTAGATGAAAACCCAGGCATAACCACCTCATTTTCTACACCAAATGACGTCATTTGAAAGCATGAATTATATTTCCTTATTTTGATTAAAAAACGCCGCGATTCGTTGTTATCACCTAAAAGTAAAGACTTCAATGGTTCCTCTGGTTCTCCAAGTATTGGAATTGAAACCTTGCCACCAGAACAACACATACCAGGAGTTTCTTCTTTCCACTTGAGTGCTTCACAATGTATACATTTTTTATCCATTCCACCTATGAGAAGTAATCGATGGTTATTATACTCAATCGATGGGTCATAATCAAAAGCAGCATTGTGGAATGCTCCCCATGTATACATTGTAAACGCATTTCTCCTTTCTGACTGCCGTTCAGCATTTAACACACGTCGTCTTTGGGATTCTTCTGGCATCTCTGCAGCTATCAATGATGCGTGTCGCTCAGCATCTAAAATCTGCCGGGCCTGAGTCTGTTCATAGGTCTCGGCAGCTCTTTGCGTTGCGTGTCGCTCAGCATCTATAATCTGCCGGGCCTGAGTCTGTTCATAGGTTTCGGCAGCTCTTTGCGTTGCGTGTCGCTCAGCATCTAAAATCTGCCGGGCCTGAGTCTGTTCATAGGTCTCGGCAGCTCTTTGCGTTGCGTGTCGCTCAGCATCTAAAATCTGCCGGGCCTGAGTTTGTTCATAGGTCTCGGCAGCTCTTTGCGTTGCGTGTCGCTCAGCATCTAAAATCTGCCGGGCCTGAGTCTGCTCCTCAGATTCTTGGGATCTAGCTACTTGCGCAGTTCGAGCTCTTTTAGAGCTACGCGCTAAATTAGATTTACGCTTGCGAGGCATATTACTTAACCAGTTACCTACCTAAAGTAATAAAAACAGGTAAGTACTTATGCAAAAAAAAATTCTTTAGCTGACAAAAAAATTTAGTTAAAGGTACTGAGTACGAAACTATACTTAAGGTAGGTACTTATACACATGAAATAAAACAAAAACAAAACGAATTGCTAAACTAAAACTAAATGTTAAAAAAAATATACTATCCACATGGAATAAAAACAAAATGAATCGATAAAATTATATGCGAAACTACTGGAACTATTTTATTCACAAAACAACATTACTTACCTATTAATACTCAATAAAAACTATGCTGACCTTCTTAGGTACCGTAACTACTTACTAAATGTGAAAAAACTTAAAAAAACCTGCCTACTAATCTAAATTGAATTAAAGTTGAATTAAAGTACTAAAATGAATTAAAGTATTTATTTTACCTATTAACTATAATTCTACCTACTACTAACTTATGCTAAACTAATAATAACAACCAAAACAACTAAGTAAATAACACAAAATGCTTATCCAAGAAACCCTAAACACCAATGAAAACGTAAAGAAAGCGAATACGTTGCAGCTCAAAATTGTAGATATCGCATGCGTCCGCCAACGACGTCTGCCCTCACGTGTCTGCCCGTTCGGGTAAGCATACTTTGTGATCTACACTCCTCCCACCGAGCCATCCGCGTCCCCCGCACGTCTTTGCCGCCGCGCCGCGCAGCGCGCCCGCGCCCGCCAGCCCCGCCACACCACACCATGCATCGTCACACTCACACATTCATAGTGTATAGGCCGATGGGCCTGATGGACATGTCAGGCAGAAAGTATTCTAAAAGCTGGCTAGGAGTATTTGAATTATGCGATACATAACTGCACCCCGCGTTTTCACCCGCATAATTCCGGGATCGGGATCGGGATAAAAAGTAAAGATGTCCTTTCCCAAGGTTCCATCTATCTCTATACCAAAATTCATCAAAATCGGTTCAGCGGTTTAGGCGTGAAAACGAAACAGACAGACTGTCTATGTCTTTCCCCAAGGTTCCATCTATCTCTATACCAAAATTCATTTAGTAGGCATATACGATACATAACTGCACCCTGCGTTATCTATCACTCGCATAATTACGGGATCGGGATCGGGATAAAAGGTTGCCTTTGTCCTTTTCCAAGGTTCCATCTATCTCTATACCAAAATTCATTTAGTAGGGATATACGATACACAACTGCACTCTGCGTTTCCACCCGTATAATTCCGGGATCGGGATCGGGATCTGGATAAAAAGTACCCTATGTCCTTTCCCAAGGTTCCATCTATCTCTATACCAAAATTCATCAAAATCGGTTCAGCGGTTTAGGCGTGAAAAGGTAACAGACAGACAGACAGACAGAGTTACTTTCGCATTTATAATATTAGTAGGGATAGGGATAGGGATATATATATATATATATATATATATATATATATATATATATATATATATATATATATATATATATATATATATATATATATATATATATATATATATATATATATATATATATATATATATATATATATATATATATATATATATATATCATGGACCATCTTCTTGTTTAATTTTAATCAATTTTCTAAATTTGTTTTGAAAAAAATTTCTTTTTATTTTACAAAGACTTGGCATTTAACAAATAATTAAGAAAATAACAGGAATTTTTTTAACCTTCGTTTAATATGTAGGTTATGTGCTACAATTTAATAAATAAAATTACTGGTTTATCTCTACTAACTAGTTAGAAAATGTACACTAAAGTTTAAAATATCACGTTTAGAGAAAATCAAAGTTAGAGGTAAAAGTCTTATATAATTAATATTGAAATAGTTGTCATTTTCAAAACAAAATATAATATACTTCTAATTTGAGAAGAAATAACAGTAATACTTCAATAGAAAGGCAAAGAAACATAGAACAACGCGACAACAACAACAAAAAAGTATATATATCAAAGAAGATTTTTTTTTTAATTTAATTTTTAGGGTACTGAGTCCCCTTAAGTTATTTAAATATGTAAATACATAAACATTTGATGCGGAACATGTTGAAACTGTCTGAGCCTACTTTTAACAATATTCTTATTCTTTCGAAGTCCTTACACATTATCCTTATTAACAGGTTTTTAATTACCACACACACACACGCACACACACACACACAAACACACACACACAAAGGCGATGGCCTTATTTTTAATTCTAAAAGTCGTAAAATATTGCGATTTGCACTTGTTTTGTTTAATATTCTTTATATGTTTGCAACAAATAAAAAAATCTTGGGGTGCTGTTTACTAAGTAAATTTAATTCTAACTTTGAAAATTTTGATACGAACCCTTACTTTTTATCTTTTCATTCGATTTAGAATACTTCGCGTACCCTCCTAAGTACTAAATTTCAATTCAATAAATTGAAAAACACGTCAGTTAAAAACCATTTCGCTGATGTTCAGGCTAAATCTCATTATTAAGAAATGTATTTTTAACACGAATTTTTGTAAATTTATGATGGTTTCAAACTTACATTGCTTCCCATTGCTCTTTTTTTACATCAAAATGATTTAAACGAAGAGTATACTGTTCCAAAATATTGAAACGCTTAGACAATTGGAATTAGTTTAAATTTAAAGGCATAATGGAAAGGTTTTTTAAAGGAACATTTTGCATTTGAGTCTCGAATGGGACAAGTTTCGAATTGATTACTCTAACTTAAACAGGTTGATCATTCAATCACCGTTGGGTAAATTAAATTTTTCAACCATGATAAATTTAATGAAAGTGAAACAAATACATATTTCTATTCAAAGAATTTTAAAAACGGTTTTATTAATTTACTAGGGTACCTCGCCCTCTGCTCGTTAACGCTCGCCAACCCCCGGGTATTGCTTTGCAATTAAGTGTCGGCAACGCTCGCCAAAACCCAAAGCTCGCTGCGCTAGCAACTAAAAATACATAATACCTGAAAACTGTCCGTCAGTGAAAGCTCTTTGACGTGATAATGAAAATCCATAAATTTTGAATTATTATCCTTCAAATATCGAGCACATGATCTTTTCAAACAATAGCATTCAAATCAACTTCGAAACGAACTCAACTCTAGAACCAAAGTTGAAAAGTTTTCAACCATAGTATTTTTTTACTACTATTTGACGAAAAAAAAACTATATTATACATTTAATTAAGATTATGCATATGACATCACGGACCAATTGCTATATGACGTCATGATGACTATGCTGGCTAATTCTTGTTAAATAAGCTAGCACACTAACCACTATACCGTTTGGTCGGCTTTATTGCACTAGAAGTAAACTAAAAGCAAAAACACAATTTCGTCATTTATGTCAGGTTTTTTTAAATAATGAATAACATTCATTATTACCAATCGAATAACCGAATATGGATTTAATATATATATAATATATATATATATATATATATATATATATATATATATATATATATATATATATATATATATATATATATATATATATATATATATATATATATATATATATATATATATATATATAATGAGTCAGAAAATTAATCTTGCTGATTCATGTTTGATGAATTTGCAGTTTCGCTATTCTGCTGGTTCATCTTTCTTCCAAGGAGGAGAAGATGAGTCCAGAAATTTGAGATACGTCTTGTTAGTCATCAATCAGTGTAGGTGAAAGTTGCTATACGACCGTTTAAAAGGGACAGGAAGGAAAACGTTTTCCTTAAAATTCATTTTGAGATTTTTATTTTTTTTAGGGCATTGCAATATTGAACTGTTATCAATAAAATGATATAATTTTATGTGTAAGATTAAAAGTATTTTTTAATAATTTAAAAAAAAAAAAAAAAAAATCACGAAAAAACATAAATATTTTGTTACTTTAAACACTATTTTATCAGAACACTTGTTTTTTCATACAAATGTAACTTTTTCTCGGAGTTTACTTAAAATTTTCTTTTGAAACTCGTGATTTTTTTTTTTTTTTTACACAAAACAGACACATTTTTGAGAAATTCTAGTAAGGTTATATTCAAAAATTCTTAAGCGTATTTTTCTTTATCTATATAAAAGAAATTTAAAACATCAAACAATTTTTTTACCAAAAGCATATGCCATTCAATGTAAAACTGTTTTTATATTGGTTGGGCAATTTCAACCAATACTACACCAAGTTTCTGAGAAAAAAAGCAATTTTTAGCCTAAATTACAATAGAGACCTCTTCCATAAAAATGTCCTTTAAGACAACTAAATAATAAAATAAAAACAACTTAATCACAACAAATAACTTATCAAATGATAGTCGATTTCGTTAAATATAATTCTTTAAAATTGTTTCGTATCATTCAATCCTTAAAATTGTTGATTCACGTTTTAGAAAAAAATAGCTGTCTTAACAATTGTTGAACCATATCTTTTGGAGCGATAAAAAAATATGGAAATATAAGACACAACTTTTCAATTGAAACGATCAATGCATGTGATGATATTGTGAAAATTTTACTAATTTGGGTTCCTATATTTGCTTAAATTTGCGATTTCTAATAAATAATAAAGAAATACCTTTAATAAAAATATCACATACAAACAATCCAATAAATGAACTTCAAGTCAAATTTATTATTTTAATCAAAATTATTATTACATTAAATTTATTAAGATCGTTATTATTACATTAAATTTATTAAGACCATTATTATTACATTAAATTTATTAAGATCATTATTATTACATTAAATTTATTAAGATCATCATTATTATTACATTAAGTTTACTAAGATCATCATTATTGACTAAAATCATTATTTATTAATATCATTAAACATTAAAACCATTATACATCAAAGTGAGAATTCATTAAAACCAGTATTCATTAGAATTATTATACACTAGCTGTTACCCGCGACTTCGTCTGCGTAGAACTACTACTTCGTGTAAATTTGTTTGGACTGAATAGGCTCTGAAACTATAATGAAACGATTCTAATGAAGCCGGCACATTGAATTATTGAGATTAACATAGGTAGACTTTTCCTGACCCTGATCCCTGACTTAACTTAGTTTAATACGTTTTTGTATACGACATTTTTTGTTTTTCCTTCTTTGGTCAAAACATGTAGGTTTTGTGGACTCGATACTCGTGAGCACGCCCCTTCTTTGGTTTTTCCTTCTTTGGTCTTTGCGTTGCGTGTCGCTCAGCATCTAAAATCTGCCGGGCCTGAGTTTGTTCATAGGTCTCGGCAGCTCTTTGCGTTGCGTGTCGCTCAGCATCTAAAATCTGCCGGGCCTGAGTCTGCTCCTCAGATTCTTGGGATCTAGCTACTTGCGCAGTTCGAGCTCTTTTAGAGCTACGCGCTAAATTAGATTTACGCTTGCGAGGCATATTACTTAACCAGTTACCTACCTAAAGTAATAAAAACAGGTAAGTACTTATGCAAAAAAAAATTCTTTAGCTGACAAAAAAATTTAGTTAAAGGTACTGAGTACGAAACTATACTTAAGGTAGGTACTTATACACATGAAATAAAACAAAAACAAAACGAATTGCTAAACTAAAACTAAATGTTAAAAAAAATATACTATCCACATGGAATAAAAACAAAATGAATCGATAAAATTATATGCGAAACTACTGGAACTATTTTATTCACAAAACAACATTACTTACCTATTAATACTCAATAAAAACTATGCTGACCTTCTTAGGTACCGTAACTACTTACTAAATGTGAAAAAACTTAAAAAAACCTGCCTACTAATCTAAATTGAATTAAAGTTGAATTAAAGTACTAAAATGAATTAAAGTATTTATTTTACCTATTAACTATAATTCTACCTACTACTAACTTATGCTAAACTAATAATAACAACCAAAACAACTAAGTAAATAACACAAAATGCTTATCCAAGAAACCCTAAACACCAATGAAAACGTAAAGAAAGCGAATACGTTGCAGCTCAAAATTGTAGATATCGCATGCGTCCGCCAACGACGTCTGCCCTCACGTGTCTGCCCGTTCGGGTAAGCATACTTTGTGATCTACACTCCTCCCACCGAGCCATCCGCGTCCCCCGCACGTCTTTGCCGCCGCGCCGCGCAGCGCGCCCGCGCCCGCCAGCCCCGCCACACCACACCATGCATCGTCACACTCACACATTCATAGTGTATAGGCCGATGGGCCTGATGGACATGTCAGGCAGAAAGTATTCTAAAAGCTGGCTAGGAGTATTTGAATTATGCGATACATAACTGCACCCCGCGTTTTCACCCGCATAATTCCGGGATCGGGATCGGGATAAAAAGTAAAGATGTCCTTTCCCAAGGTTCCATCTATCTCTATACCAAAATTCATCAAAATCGGTTCAGCGGTTTAGGCGTGAAAACGAAACAGACAGACTGTCTATGTCTTTCCCCAAGGTTCCATCTATCTCTATACCAAAATTCATTTAGTAGGCATATACGATACATAACTGCACCCTGCGTTATCTATCACTCGCATAATTACGGGATCGGGATCGGGATAAAAGGTTGCCTTTGTCCTTTTCCAAGGTTCCATCTATCTCTATACCAAAATTCATTTAGTAGGGATATACGATACACAACTGCACTCTGCGTTTCCACCCGTATAATTCCGGGATCGGGATCGGGATCTGGATAAAAAGTACCCTATGTCCTTTCCCAAGGTTCCATCTATCTCTATACCAAAATTCATCAAAATCGGTTCAGCGGTTTAGGCGTGAAAAGGTAACAGACAGACAGACAGACAGACAGAGTTACTTTCGCATTTATAATATTAGTAGGGATAATTAAAAAATGTTTCATGCAAAAGTTGCGAGCTATTTATGTTTGGCCTTTAACAAAATGTCGTTTTAAACAAAAATTACCAAAATATATTCCTTATTTAAGAATTTATAACTAAAAAAGCAATTTTTATTTTTAACATTAATTAGTCATTTCCTTGTCAGAATTTAAATTACTAACCACTCATTGGAATATAATAAAATTTGGTATTCAAGCGTTTTTTTTATGCTAAATCTAAGTATGGTCGGTTTAGTTTTTATAAGTAGATGATCCCTTATGGCAAAACACTATTTTATCAATTAAAATTCAAGATATAGGCATCATTCGGACAGCTTTCTGCGTACCGTAAAATGGGGTGAATAGGAACAGCTAGGTGAATCGGAACGAAACTTCACGAAATTTCAAAGAAGTTATTATTTTATACAAATAAAGCAGTTTTATTAATTGTATGCATTTTTTTATTTGGCTAATGTGTTTGGCATTTTGGAACATATGTTTTGTAGAGTTTTCAACACTGTCCTTTTTTTTTAAAAAATTCTGAAACAGAGTGCATACAACCTAGTGAATTTTAACCTTTCCAAAGCTTATCTCGTAATTACTAACTTGTACTTGTTATAGACTTAACTGAAATATTTTTAGATAAGTAAAAACATCCACAACAGCATGTCATACTTAATTTAACATGGTTTTGAAAACTTTTTATTTCACGAATTCTTATGTTTTGCATCATCTCGATTTTGAGATTAGCGGGGTAAATCGGAACACAAGAAAAGTGGTATTAAAAATCAGTTTTTGGCAAGATTATGTGCCACACAAGATTCAAAGACTGAAGAAGAGTCTAATTACTCCCTTGTTTCTGTAGTTTTTCTCTAGATGACTTCACTATTTTTATTAGTTATGGAAAAACGTAATCCCTATATAAGAAGACTCTATGTAAGCAGTTTTACACCTACATGATTATGACTATATAAGCATGTTTTACAAAAGTACCCAGGAATGAAGAGATTTTCTGAAACAAATGAGGATGCTTTTCTCCTTCTTCAAAATATTTTAATAAAAGTACAGCCATACGGCACCCAAACATAAAGTATATTGAAAAAGATTATTAATTTACCATTTAGATTATCTTGTTCTGTATTAGGTTAGGAGAAGAGTTAACACACTTTCAAACATATGATTTGTTTTGACAAAAACAATTGTTTATCTCTCATATTAAATGATTTTTATGATAATTTTGTGTCCCTATTTACCACATTGCATTATTACTTGTTTTTTTCTTCTTCCTACTGTAAACGTAGAAATAAAATCATACATGAATTGTAACGAGTGATCCGATTCACCCCTTTCTGCGGGGTGAATCGGAACACAATGAAAAAATTTAAAATAAGTGTAGTTCGAAGTTTTTCAACATTTTTGGGTTTGATCCTCAAAGAAGAAGGTAAGACCCAAGTTTGAATGTCAAAAATATGTTCGTTAACGATCTTATTGCACCCGATTTTTACTTTGAAAGTTGAAAAGTTTTCCAATTCACCCCATTTTAGGTACTGTACAACGATAACCTGTATATAACGATATTTTTCAACGTCCTTTCAGTTTCGTTGTCGACAGGCCATCTCTCATACCAAACCCCTAGGTTGTCGTACCCAGTGGTCGCACCTGAATCATAAATTGAACAATCGTTTGTTTCCAATTTTCAAAATGCCTTATTAAAATGGAATGACATAGAGGTTTTGTTCGAATTATTATTTCTTATATTGTCAAGTTACTGTTCTAAATCATAAGATAAGAACCTCCAAGCAGCCAATTTAATCACTTTGTTTAACAGAAACCGCTAATTCAAAGCAAACTAATCGAGATATTAAAACGTTCTCTTCGCTCTTTCACACAACTATTAAATAGAATGAAAGCCATCGCAACTTGATCTGGAACTTTCTATAAAACGAAAGAAAGCCGCTAGACCACTGGTCGGGCTTGGAAGTCGAGTAACAAACGCACCAAATCATATGACGTCACTATGCGCGCGCATGTCCAGTCGCAAGTGAGTCGGTTCTCTATTTATTGCTTGCCGCCAATATATCTGCCTCTTTTCCATTGATGCTGTGACGAAGCTGTATCTCCCCTGAAGATGTCTGATGATAAAGTTCTCGATTTCGTCGTGCGAAACGGCGTTGAAAGTGTAGATAATGGCATGAGTACTTTTTTATTTACTTCCGAATCCGTTGGTGAAGGACATCCAGGTAAATGTTTACTAGATTTGTTTATTTAACAGTTATAAATATGAAGACGACCGGCTAACTCACGTGGTAGCAAATTTGTAACCTTCACTTATTTTAATACCCGAATGTAGAAAGTAAACATCTTGGGTTGGTGGATTTTAAGTTGGTTTTGTTTTCGGTTTTTATTCCAACCATCAATCTGTACTATTTTTTCATATTGCTTATTTATAGCTGTGCTCAACGATAGCCCGCGCGAATGTTAAGCCTGCCTGTGCGCTATTAATGTGTGACGCCGGTCCTTTAAAACCATATGTATTCTGGATTTATGTTGCGTATAATTTTTCGCTGTAGTTTGGGTTTGTAGGTTTTCAAACTAATAGACAAAAGTTTAGACACGAAGTATTGTTTGTTGTTGGTCCGGCAAGTACTATGGTGCATTGTATTTTATTATTTTGATGCGCAATGACGCAACAATTTTTTTTAGCCTACCAGTAAAAGTAAACATCCTTACAAAGATAATAACATAGCATCATTTGTTCATGTTATTTAAACGTCTAGTACAGATGTACTATATTGCTTAGTTCTATTTTTAGTTTGAGATGCCGAAAATCTCTAGATATGCCTATTTGTGCATTTGTATCCCCGCTTAAACTACCTTTCTAGGGATTAGCTTATTAGGCTCTTGTGATTAGTACAGATTGCACTATAGTGATTTGGTAACCTTATTTGGTGCTAAATTAAAACTACTGAACTCTTGAAGGTTGCAATCAAACTGTTAAGAGTGAGATTAAGGAGTTACAGTTATAAAATAATAAGTTAAGCCAAAAATTGGTTGTCCCTTAGGGCATCTGTAGGAAGAACTTAAGGATTTTCTTGGCTTGGATAATGATGGCTTTAAAATAATAAAACAAATTTTTAATTCTAATAATGTTGCTTTGTTGTTTCGGATAACAATGGTAATAGTACAGTTAATGAATTCAGAAAATGTTCAAAAGATTACTAGAAAGAAGGGGGAAAAGTATATATTGAATCAAACTACAAACAAACAATATGTTATTAATGTTTATATTTATGACTATTCCTCCTTCCCTCCCCCTCCTTTTTTTTTCTTTTGTTTTCTCCTCCATCCACAACTATCCTACGATCTTACACTCTTATGTTACCTTTTTCAGATAAATTGTGTGATCAAATCAGTGATGCTATTCTGGATGCACATCTTAAACAAGATCCAGATGCAAAAGTTGCGTGTGGTATGTATTTGTAAACAATTGATAATTATCTTGTACGATAAAATTTCAATGGCACCTAATGTTCGGATTTTGTACCCATTTTAGAAACTGCAGCTAAGACGGGAATGGTTATGATCTTCGGGGAGATAACTTCCAAAGCTACTGTGGATTACCAAAAGATTGTCCGTGAAACAGTGAAAAATATAGGATACGACAGTTGTATTAAAGGTATTTAAACTTGAAAATCATTGCTTTATTTTATATAAACTACTACTACTAGAAATAAAATTGATGGGCTCTTAAATTCTAGAAACAAGTTAATGGTTTGGGTAAATGACTCCTGAATCGATTGTTTACTCAATGAATCGGGTGAAAATCTTCTACGTTTATGCGAATTTCCGGTTTTTCTATGATTTTATTAGTTTTAGTGGACTTTATATGGTTTTATCAAATTAAACTTAAATAAGCCCGCTCCCTTCTCGGAAACATTGTTTGGCTCCACCACTTTTCCGTACACATATTAGTACACAGATATATTCTTATTTGGGCATTTTTATAGTATAATATAGCCCTATATATATTTATATATTCTCTTTTTTTAGCATTTTGGCTGTTTTCAGCCCTAATGAATGGAGAATAAGATTTTTCTCTTGATGCACATAAACAAAAGTCAAAGAGGACAACTTTTCAGTAGATTTTTCGTAGTTTTCAAATTTGTATTTCTTTTTATAGTTTACCATTGGCCAATCAGTACATTGTCTTCCCTCAAGATTCATTTTCAATACTCTTTCATTACAATGCATGAATACAAGGTACTATAACAACTATTACATTAGCGTAGCATTCAGTGAAAACAACATAAATCTCGGCTATAGCAAAAGTATTGGTGAATTTCAAGAGTATTAGAAAAGATGTTTTATGTAGGTATTTTCAGTAGGTTTCAAAGAAAAGTCTCTAAAACTAAAACTATGGGAAATAAGTAAAAAAAAACTACAGAATCTGTAGGAAAATTGGCATTAAGAAGTTTGCTTTTCTGATTTGAAATAATGAGAGAGAAAAAATTGTTTTTGTATGCTATTCTCGATTCATGGAAAATATATAAATTAAACATATTTCTTACAAAAATCCTTTTTTAAACTCTTAGCTTATTCCACATAGCCAGTGTATAGTAATTCTGAATGCAAATCAATCTATATTTTATATAAAAAAAAATTAATAAACAATTAATAGAATCTAATGCCAATATATTATATACCCAATTACTACAATTTTATTTTACTTTGATATTGTTTTGTTTGGATGCTTATACAACATATTTTACTTGTAATAAACATAGTTAGAATGGATGACTGATATAGTTTATTATATATACATAAAGCTTAAGTCTACACACTTTTTTAACCTTGTCTATTTTACAGACTATAAAAACTTGGAATTTTAGTGTTGAATATGAAAAGTTACAATAAGTAAGTGTAGGTAGGAAGGGCAAAGTAGATATTTCAATGGTTGAGCTTTAGGTTGGAATTTATAAAAGAAAATTGCTCTTGGAAGGGGAGGGGGGGGAGGCTGCCGTTTATAAACGCTGTATAGCACTTAACTTATTGCATAATTTAACCTAATGCTTTAAAGCTAATCTGTCCTGTTTGAAATTGTACAATTTTAAATGATATTTAAACCTTCTAGGATTTGACTACAAAACATGCAATGTCTTGGTGGCAATTGAACAACAAAGTCCAGACATAGCATCTGGAGTGCATTTGAATAAATCTGAGGATGATATAGGAGCTGGTGATCAGGTATAAAAAGTTATTTGTTCATGATCTTCCATGGGTGGGGTCATAATGAAATTCTTTTATAGTCTTGTACAGTTGAAGCCCGTTAATGCAAAATCACTTAACATGAAATCCTGTTTAACGTGAAGTAAAAGCAGTTCCCTGTACTTTAAACTTAATATTAATTTATTTAACTTGAAATTCTGTTAAAGCGAACAATTTCGCCGGCCCTATAGATTTCGCGTTAATTTAGTTGACAGTATTAGTGTTATTTTAAATTATTGAATTCTATGAACCTATATTTAGGATTCATGCAATCCACGAAAGTCTTAACGTAATGGATATTCTAAAACCAAACTTTTCCTAACAAGTTCTATTGAAAAGGGAAATATTGTATTTGGCTATTCCAGAAATACAAATAAATTTAAAAAAATTGAATTTGTGTTGGTTTATTTTTTATTCATAATGATATGCGCTGGTGGAAAAAATCGTATTTTCCCATGAATAACGAATATTTTTAATTTATAACGTACCTTTTTTCTCAATTTCTGGTATCTAATTTTTTATGTTATGTTTTTGTATTTTTGTAAAAGAATAAATGACTGTATTGCCAAGGAAGTTTATCTTCTAAATAACTTAAATGTCTATCTAATCTCCTTTTTAATTGTCTTATCTGTCTATAGCATTAATATCATATTTTGTTTAAAAATTTAAAACTGTTATTCATTACAAGCCTCTTTTTTTCTGTTACATAAAAGGATGAGGTACCAGTTGGCACAGCTGTAGCCAATCCTAAATGTTTACGTGTTATCACTGCAATTTGGCAGTTTTCATCTGTTGCCTGTTGAACAGAAAGTATCTACAAGAGCGTATTAACCCTGTTTATATTTGTCGGACAAAGCTTGCCTATAATTTTTGGTATCGTAAAGTTTTGGTCAAATGATAAACCATGTGTTTATGGAAGCTTTGAAATGGCAAGCAGCTGGGCTAAAGTCTTAATTTATGAAATATAAGTTTTAAATTTGTGATTTTTCTTGGATTTCTTCATTTAGTTGTTTTCTTTCCAAAGGGTTTGATGTTTGGATATGCTACAGATGAAACGGAAGAGTGTATGCCTCTGACTGTTGTTCTTGCTCACAAATTGAATGCTAGACTTGCTGCCTTACGAAAGGATGGAACCTTTCCTTGGGCTGGACCAGATTCAAAAACACAGGTGATAATTGATTTTGTATCTTTTCAAGGACAATATTTGGTGCAGCAGTCATTAAGATTTAAAAAATTTCTCTTACAATTTAAAAATATTTTGCGAATTGTTTCGAAAAAGTAAAACAATAAACTGTTTTGCTTAAATTATTAGGTAGTTTGGATTATTTTAAGTTAATACTTACAATGTCTATCCTATATTTTGTCTATGTGTATTTACTGTCTAATTTTTTAAAAGTTTATTTTGAAACCTTAGCCAAATTTGTTAAATTGACAGTATGTAGTAAGTATCCCATCTGTGCACTTGCTATAAATATATTGTCCTGTGCCATAATTCTCAGTATTACAGAGTGGCCACAGATCGGGGAAATGTCGGAGAGCTTTCTCATTCTGGAAAAACTCGGAGAAATGTCAAGGAACTTTTTAAAATTTCATGAAAATCGGGGAAATTTTCTTTCTTTTAATGGCACGTTTTCCCTTCCGTCCGTATTTTGGTGCCATTTAACATGAGAATTGTTTGGGTAATTGTTAGAAGCTTAATGTTACAGAATAATTTCAACTTTTTATTCCCGCTAGCACTGTTTTTTAAAAAATTGAATTTTTTTTTTTTTGTATACATGTTCTATTTGATCACGCTTTTGGAAAATGTGAACAAAAATTTGTGGTAAAATCGGAGAATTTTTTAGAAATCTATTGGGGGAACTTTTTTCCTGAATTTTGTGGCCACCCTGTATTACAAATGGCTTAAATTCAGGGTGTCTAGCAGTCTTGAAAGTCGGGAATTTTTTGCGCCTCGGGAAAGTCGGGAACGCGTTGTTTTCCAAGGTATGCGATTAAAAGGATTAAATTAGTAAAAATTCTATTGAATGCTCAGAAAGAATAACAATAGCATCCAAAAAAAAGGAGTCGATAGAACTAATTTACTTCTTTTTTGGTAAGTCTGCACCTTTTACACAATCGATCTCTTCCTTGAAATGCAAGTTTTGAAGATGGCTAAGACAAGGGTTTCACACTCTTTATTTCAAACGAAAGTAGACGTTAAAATTCTTTGATCTTTACTTTTCAGGGTCTTGAAAACCTTTCAATCTTTAGGTCAACCTTTGCGAGTTTGCACTTATTTATAAATCGCTTGCAATATGTCACGACTCGTATTATTTTGGTGAATGAAAAAAACTTATCAAATAGTTTATTTTAAAACGTGTCATTTTCCTAACTCGTGTGATAGTTAAAAAAGGGATTCTTTCTTTTCTCATTTAGAACCTCGAGGGATTGATCGTCTACCAAATTACTTTTTGTCAGAAAATTCCTCTGCATCGTTCAGAAACTTGGGGCCTTTTGGCCATAAATTGCGTTGGGGAAATTTATTTGGTTGCAATCCTCGGGACGCCATATGAACAATATTTTGTTTTAATGTATTTACCAAGATTTGTGATGTTTTCCACTATCGCTGATCTTTACATTGGCATAGTGATAATTTTCAACTTGGTTTAAACCGTTTCAATAGTAGCTATTGCCGAGATTTGGGATGCCGTTTTGATGTCATTCGCCTAGGCTTCCCTTGATGTAATTATAGCCGCTATTTTTCGTGATTAATGTCTGTATGAAGATCGGTTTCGCCGTTTGGTTTGAATCTATGCTGAATTTCTAGAATTTTTATTTAATTTTGTGTTAGAAAGTAGTCCCGATTGTCCAATTTTACTGTTTATCCTTTTTTATAATTGTAATTTTAACTGTTTTTGTATGTTAAATTGTTTATTTTACCTTGAAAAACAATTTTACATTTTAGCTATAATAGTTTAAAAGTTCAGGCAACTTTTTGTATAATTGTTTAAAATTAATTTACTTGTACAACTGTGTGATAAGTTTAAGGTTTTTTTGCTTTGGCAATATCAGTTACATGCAGTAGAAATGTTAGCAGCAGAAATGTTTGTGACTAGCAGTCGCGTTCAAAGAAAAAGCTTATATCAAAAGAAACTGAAAGGGGAAGAACAAAAAAACTTAAAAATCCACCAAATTGCAGAGAAATGTTCAACTGAAATATAAATTAATAAAAATAAAGAGCATCATAGGTGATGCTTGAAACAAGCCTTCACACCTGAATCTTATGCAAAAAATAAAGCTGTGTGTTCCAATGTGATTGGTGCTTAAAGCAAACTATTAAACTGCATGCCTAGGTTCATTCCCTTTTCTTTTTATCTGCTAAGGAATAGACCTTCATATTAATCTATCGCATGTTAAACAATTTTATGTCTTTTTTCTCGCTCTAAAAAGACTTAAAAAACAGGGTTCTCACGCACCGGGAAAACCGGGAATTGTCAGGGAAAATGAAAATGGGTTACAAAAGTCAGGGAAAAGTCAGGGAAATTGCATAATTTCACTTATTTCTGGAAAAGTCAGGGAATTTTAGCCTACGTGTATTTTTACCGAAACCGTCGCTGTCGTCAAGCTGTTCGTAAGTGATGACGTCATACTTTACTTTTATCCTGAGTCGCCATTGGCTGCGAAGAAATCTGAAGTGTCTGGCCGTAGGAACTGAGCTTTGAACTGAACTAACTGAACTGAAGTCGGGACAATACACGATGTTTACATATATGTACTCGGGAATCCAGAGATATTGACCAGTTAAGACGTTGTTCCATTTTAAACCTATCTCCCACGTTTTGATGAAGAAATAGTTTGAAGAGCCTTCATTTATAATAAAAACAAATAAAGGTGAGTTATATTTTATTTCTCTTGATTAAATACGTTTAAGCTTTTTTTTCCCTTCGAAATCAATGAATGCAGCTTTAGATTTGAATTCTATTTTAAATGTGTGTGAGCTAATATATTTTTTTGCTTCGGCCAACCCTACTTGATTTCTTTGCTTTTATGGCAAATATATTCAGCTGCTATTTTACATTCGATTCGAATATTAACAATTCATATTAGTACTATAGATTGGTTCTTTAATGTACCAAAAATATAGATATATTCTCTCTTCAAAATATTCTACGTACGGGTGTAGTTTAGGACGATTGGTGCGCTTTTATTTGGCTTTTTTTTTCGGATAAATGCTGTTTCTGGATACTGATTTTATACTTTAGTTTTTAATTTTGGTTGCCGTGTTTAATTTTGGCGAGTTTTCTAATTGCCAAATTTTCTATACTACTACATCAGTTCCCGAACCAGTTTATTCATGCATTGAAATATGACTTAAAATTATTCTGTATTGTACCCTCAAGATGCATTTAAATTATTTCATTTACATTCCCGAATGGACATCATTAATTTTTTTTATAGAAAATTAAACTATTGTATTCAGTTAAAGTTAGGTTTCCGGAATTAATTATGTCTCGTTTTCTTTTTATTATAAAAATAATTATAAAGGAAAATGCAACATTAATATATTAATGTCTCATTTTCCTTTTATAATTATTATTTTTTCCAATGTCTTCAATTTTTATCAATTGTACTTAAACTAAAACGTTTACTTTTCTGTTAGTGAAGCACCTTTACAAAAAAATTCTCTTTATTTTTATGCTCTTGATATGAACATTTTTATTGTAATATTATTATGTACAAATATTCTTTTTACGTCAACAGTTAGGCTTGGCGATAAATGTGCCAGCTTTTAACTTCGCGACAAATGGTACCTAGCTAACAGGAAACTACTCATGACGTATATACAGTAGAACCCCGATTAACCGAATATTGGCTTAACCAAAAGTGCTTACATATTAACAAAATAAGCAATTATTTTCTTTTGATGAGGCATCTTGTGCTTCAATATAGCGAAGTGCGTCATCTACGATTTTTGTGGCTTCTGTATGCGAAATGCTGGACTTCTCCTTTTCGTTGGGATGGTCTTCGACATTCTTGATTGCCGCAACTATTTCTTCATTAATTATGTCTTGTTCATCGGTTCTTGGCCTAAGCCAGGCTTCAGCTTCCACGTCAAGAATATCACCCGGAACAAAATTAAACAAATCATAATCAAAGTACTCTTTATTATTGACAATAGAATTACCTTCCACTGTTTTGTAGAGAATCATTTGTTTCAAAAACAAGCTGTTCAACCCTGGGCCATAATTTTTTCCAAGCTCTGTCACACAGATTCATTTGGAATTTCATCCCATGAAGAAGCAGTCCAATAGCTAACTGTTTTCATATTCACCATATTGCCCATGCTTCTCGATTATCCGAAAATTCTTGTGTATTCTCTATTAACCAAAAACACTCCTGTCTCGTGCTTTTCGTATAACCGGGGTTCTACTGTATTTGTTTTTTTCCCTCATTGTTCATTGAAATTTAATTTTTTTTTATTATTATTTCAGATTTTGAAACATGAGTTACAAAAAGACCATTTTCAATTTGGATTGGTTGGATCCAGCCATTAATCCTAAATGGTCTGGTTGGTTACAAAGCTTAGATAATGACCCATACAGAGCAAAGTGTACAGTTTGCTCAAAGACTTTTTCCCTGAGCAACATGGGGAAGCAGGCCATTACCAGTCATGAGCAAAGTGAGAAACATATTAAAAATGTGAAAGGCAGCGCCAGTTCTAATAACTTAATGGCATTCTTTCAAAAGTCATCTGCTTCTAAAGACCAAGTTGCTGCAGTTGCTGGGACATCTAGTGAAGTGACTATTCTACCTCCAGTAAATTCCTCTTCCATTAATAGCTTCCTTACAAAAGAGGACACAATGAAAGCTGAAATAATTTGGGCCATGAAGTTGGTTATGTCACATAGCTCGTACAATAGTTTTAAGGACATTTCTTCTATTTTCAAGTTAATGTTCCCTGACAGCAAAATTGCGGGATCAACTACTATGGGAAGCGCCAAAATGGCATATGTCATCACTTTTGGACTAGCTCCATACTTTGCACAGTGTCTGCGGAAAGAAATTTCTGGCTGTAGTAGATTTGTTATTTGCTTCGACGAAGCCTTGAACAAGGTGTCTCAGAGGGGGCAAATGGACCTTATTGTTCGCTATTGGAGTCCAACCACCAATAAGGTTTGCACCCGATATTTAACTTCAGTTTTTCTTGGGCATTCTACTGCCCAAGATTTATTTGATAAGTTTTTTGATGGATTAGAAGATTTACCTTTGGCCAAGCTTCTTCAAATAAGCATGGATGGGCCGAACGTAAATCTAAAATTTCTCAAGCTTATCGTGGAAAATTCCGAAGAAAAAGGGTACAATATCTTCGACCTCGGCACATGTGGCCTGCATGTCGTGCACGGTGCTTTTAGAACAGGCCACAACTGCACCAAATGGCAATTGAATGACTTCTTGAAAGCAATCCACCGTCTTTTCAAGGACTGTCCAGCAAGACGAGCCGACTTCATTGCTATCGCAGATACAACGAAATTCCCTTTGAAATTCTGTGCAGTGCGGTGGGTAGAAAATGTATTGGTATGTGAAAGGGCCATTGAGGTATGGCCAAAAATAAAATTATACACACAGAAGACAGAACTCCCGAAGACGGCAACTGCAGAGCGGGTAGCAGAAGCTAGTACTGACAAATTGTTGCTAGCAAAACTTGCTTTCTTTTCTTCAATTGCTGCAATGTTGGAGCCATTTTTGAGATCATTCCAATCAGATCGCCCTTATGCCCCATATTTGTTTGATGCAATAGTGGATGTTGTGTTGCAGCTACTAAATCGATTCATTAATAAGGAGCTTATTGAATCTTCCAAGACGAATATAAAATTTTTGAATATAGACGTTGCAGATTCTGCCAACTGGACAAAATTGTCCTGTGTTGATATTGGAGTTGCTGCTGGAAGATATCTCCACATCAGTGGGGCATCAGATGCTGAGAAGCGAAATTTTCGCATCGAATGCCGCCGGTTTTTAATTGGCACTGTGCAGAAGATCATAGAGAGGAGTCCTCTTCGGTTTCCCATCGTACGGTACATTGGATGCCTGAATCCGAAGTTGATTGCTTCAAATGCTGTCTTGGCTGAAGCAAGGATGGAGAGACTTCTGAGGGTATTGCATGAAAAAAACCATATATCCTCTGTCATTGCAGATAAAGCCAAATCACAGTTTTCAAGTCTGTGCTATAGTGCACAAAAGGATCTAAAGAAACAGTTTTCTACTTTTTCAAAGGAGACTCCACTAGATAGTTTCTTCGCATCTGTATGCTTAGAGACTGAATACAAAGAACTGTGGGAAATTGTAAAAATCGTTTTGATTTTTTCCCACGGAAATGCATCGGTGGAAAGTGGGTTTTCCATCAATAAAGATGTTTTAGTGGATAATTTACATGAATCGTCATTAATAGCATTAAGGACTGTATATGATGCTGTAAATACAGCAGGAGGAGTTGTCTCAGTAGATATAACGAAAGAGATGATGAATCATGTCAAAATGTCACGACAAAGATATAGTGTCTCATTAGAGAAAAAAAATAAAGCTGCTACCACAGAACAAAGAATTGCTAGCGAAAAGCGTAAAGCTGCGGATCAGATCAGAGCATTGCAAAAAAAGAAGGCCAAAATGTCACAAGAAATTCAATCTGAAACTGAAAAGATAAATTTACAAATAGAGGAATTAAAAAAAATTAAATAACTTAACCTTGTTTTGTCCGATTCTTTATTCTATATTTCTCTAAAGCATTTTTCAGTATCTAAATTGTGTAATCTAGGTTTTTATTTTATTATAAGTTGTATATTACGGATAGTCCTTTTTAAGGTAAGTTATAAATTGATATTTTATGTTTGTATAAATTTTGACGAAACATTGCTGTTGGATATTTATTGCTATATGGATTTTCTTCCAAAACAATAATATTTTTTCCTTACTGGAATTTTTTGAAAATCTACTGGAAAACAGGGAAAAGTCAGGGAATTTTGTTTTAAGATTTGTGTAGGAACCCTGTAAAAAAGAATCTTCTCTTCCTATTTTCAAAGTACATAACAATCGAATTCTGACATGATGATTAGCTATTTTTTAATTTCGTAAATTTTTGTAATTTATAAAATTAGTTTAACATACTACTGGGTGGTGGTATACTTTGGAAAATATGGTGGTAATTAATTGGTTGCGAGAGGGGTCCTGTAAAATTTTTGGGATGAGCCTTGATATTCTTGAATAAGCTTGAATTTTTATCAGAAATTTTGCTGGACACCCTGAAATTGCTCAGTTAGTATTTATAAGGAGTGTAAAAATGATATATTTAACTGTAAAGTAAAAATTTAGGTTTTTGCAATTTCTTGCATAATTATGTATATACAAGGTGTTTTTGAAATATTGGGTAAAAATGTAAACACGGGGTTCGCAAATAAGCAGATTTTGTAATGGAAAGTATGTTTAAAAGACTCGTAGGAGTGTGTTTAAATTGCAGCTGAAGTTGGTCCGCTCCCTTCGGCACACTCCCTTGCATTGTGTACTATGCTTAACAGAACTTTCCTTTTCTTGCCACTGAATTGACATACATGGATTTCTTCTTCTGGGGACATGGCCTTCGAAAGTCCTATTGAATCTGATTAAATCGAGTGGCCAAGCATTTAATTGCTACTTGAGCTGTACGTAAAATACTTGGTGCATGTTTGCTAATGCATATCAATTCATGTCTCGCTGCTGTGAATCTTGTATTACTGTTAGTGGTCACCCTTTCAAGTATGTATTACAAAGAACAAAATAATTAAAATGCTTGTTTAGCCGTCTTTCTCTCTTACCTGTTGTTCATATTTTCCTTGCGTGTTAGTTTGTTACCTCCACTTATGCACCCTCATTTCGTTAAAAATTGGCTTATATTGATCCCCTTTACCTTCCTTTCCTTTTGACAGATACTTTATGAACACCTTATAGAACATTTCTATCTACATGGAATTCTGCAAAAGAATTAAACAGTTCAGCTATGTTCTCTATATTTGTATTTTAATTACTGTTTTAGATATTTTTCCAATTCCATCTGCCACACTCGCTACCGAGTGTTCATTAAATGTCTTGCATTGGAATTTCCAAGTGATCTCACTGGGGTAATTGTGGCAAATAGTCTTGGCTTATTGTTAAGCTACATAATAAGTTTTCTGGATTTTCTCGCAGGTGCAAAAATATGCTGTTTTTCCTTGAGGGAAGACCTAAAGGCATTATCTCCCCATTATACTCAATACTTTACGATATTCTAGTTATTGATATGTCCCGTGTGTTATCCTTTAGTCATAAAAATTAAAAATCTAACCTGTTATTAATATAACAGTAGTCCATCACTGTATAACTTTACTTAGCTCTGCAAAAGAAAATATCCAAATATAACTCCCAATTACATATATTGTGTATTTCGAAGCAAAAACCAAAGCAGGCAAACTTTGCAATGATTAATGCACAAGGCTAAGAAGTTATGTTAATGTAAGAATAACCCATTTGATGGATGTTTGTATTAAAAATAATGTAGACTCTAATTTGTAATTTTAATCGTTATTGCTCACATTTTCAATAACCAGTTTATTATTAAGTTGTACCACCATTACACTGCGAGTTTATTATTATTTTTCTTGCTTATAGAAATGTATTTGTTAATTTTTATTCTCTGTGGTTTTATTTCTGTGAGAATTTTATTACTTCAAATATTATCAACTCTAAATTTTTGCATGCAGGTAACTTGCGAGTATAGCTTCAAGCGTGGTGCTGCTATTCCAGTACGGGTCCACACAGTAGTAGTTTCCACCCAACACTTGAAAGAGGTCTCATTGGATGTTCTGCGCTCTGAAGTAATGGAGCATGTCATCAAGCAGTGTATTCCTGCTAAATACCTGGACGAGAGAACTATTTATCATATCAATCCATGTGGAGAATTTATTACTGGTGGACCTATGGTAAGATTATAGACTGTTTATCAAATAAGTAAAATGGAATGCTTATTACAAACATGATACGTTTCAGTGGAAACGCTGATTTCGGCTGTTTTGACTGAAATTTCAGTATCTTTTGAATGGGGGGGGGGGGGTAGCTTAAGAAAATAAAAAAATAAAAATTCATCTTCATAATTGTATAAAGCTATTTGACCTCTGAATTTTTAAAAAAAAATTTTTTACATTTCAGGCTTTTTGCTTTTTTTCATTGCTCTTACATGAAATTGAGCAGATATGTATGTATATATATTTAGCTGATATTAAAGTTGTAAAACTGAAAAATTTAAACTTAATAATAATTCCTTAATTACCCCTAAATTTCCCCCGATTTTCCTCCAAAACCTTTGAAAAAGCCCGATATTCTCTCGTATGAGAAAAGTAGTTACTTAAATTTGCAGGTTTTTGAAAATAGTAAAATTGTTTAATAATGTAACTGTTATCTTGCTAAAAAGTTTTTTTACATGAAATTTTTTGAAATTTGGCATTTTCAAGCCATTTAAAATAAATTTAGAGAAGAATATGCCTGTTTTAGGAGTCTATGTCAGCTTCAAAAAAAAATATTCACAAATGTATTTGAATGTTCACTAAAATTATTGCGAATTCTTGAATTTTTTTTTAAACTATCCCTAAAATTTGTACCTAAATTTTTTAGAAAACTTACTGTGTCTCCTGTGAATGATTCAAATAATCAATACCCAGATTTATCATGACCTAAAATTTAGTTTTTTCTTTGAAGGGAGATGCTGGTTTGACTGGACGCAAGATCATTGTTGACACTTACGGTGGCTGGGGTGCACATGGAGGAGGTGCATTTTCTGGAAAAGATCCAAGCAAGGTGGATAGGTCAGCAGCATATGCAGCGTAAGTATCAAAACAAGGTTTATACAGTCCTTAAAACCTAAAAAAAAAAAAAAAGCCCTTAAAATTCTTTTTTGTTGTAACCCTATTGGTAAAATATTAAAACTGTTATAACACAGTTAAAATACATTTTAGCAGAAGTTTAACACGATTACAACCAGGGTTCCCACGAACCTGGAAAGTCCTTGAAATTTTTTTAATGAAATGTGAATTTTTTAATGAATTTTCCTTGAAAGTCCTTGAAAAAAGGATAAGGTCCTTGAATTTTTAAGTGACCACTAATAATCCCCATTTTTTAATTTTATGTCTAAAGTGTGGTCTTTGAATTTTCTTAAAAAGGTCCTTGAATATTTTTCTTGCATAAGAGTAGGAACCCTGTAAAACAGAAAATTCTGTGTAAAAATACATCTATTGGTTACAATCATTAGAAATTAAAAAAAAAAAATTCATTCATGAATTTTGGTATGCATTAATGTTTTTTTTCCTCGTCTAATTTCTCTCCATCGTATAATCCACAAGGAAAATTGATGCCCTTAAAAAAAGTTGGCTAAATGTTTAGAAAGTCCTTATTTTTCTTTTGAAAATCTGTATAAACCATATAGAAACAATTTGTACTTTAGTTTAAGATAAATTTGTGTTGCTAATCATTTACGAAATTGTAATTTTGATTAAACTGAAACTTGATGTATTTTGTTCATTTTATTAAATTCCATGTTTTTATTTAAAAATAAAGATAAACGTTTTTGGCTCACCCTACATATTTCATTTAAAAAAATCTATAAATTGGGATGCTGTAAAATGTTTTATTATAGACAAATATATGCTTTGTTTAACCTTCTTGACCAGATTTTTGCGTGATTACAATTCAACTATTACAAGTAATTTAATTGAATGTTGACTTACCAAAACATTGTTCCCACAGTCATTGAAAATCATTAAAAGTGCTTTATATTTTTAAAAGTTCCCTAAAAGTCTTTAATTTTTACTGATGTTGTAAGCCTGACAGCAATATTGATAAAAATTCAACTCTTATTGGTTTGTTTTTTCCCTCAAGACCGCCACTTATCCGCGCTGCTACGGAATTGCCTGGTATATTTGTATTTCGCGTTTGTCAACTTATACATCTTTTGGTTTTTAGCGGAACCATTTTACAAGTACTATTCCTGGAAAGTACACATTCAATGTGCTATGTCCCAAGTACAATGCATATGAAAAATGGATTGCAATATCATCAAAGTCTATTCATAATGCAAGTTGTGTATAAAAGATTTTGATATTATCACTAGTTGCGAAGCAACTGTAAAATCACACATTAAAGACATACCTGAAAACAGATTTTTGAAGGTCCTTAAAAAGTCATTGATTTTCATTCTGTGCTTTCTATGGGAACCCCGTTTGTGCATGTGCAATGAAATAAGTAAAAAGTATTAATTTGAAAAGGAACTTATGATAAAATTGACAAATAAGGTGCTTGTGTATTTTATGCAAACCTAAAAAAAATAATTACTCTGCAGATTATTTTCTAATGTCCAAATTAGTGTCTCAGACTAACAAAAAAGTTTCTGCTACTTGGTACGAGAGTATCTTTAATCGTATTTTTATTCCCTACCTTAAGAATTCTGAAAACATAAAAGCTTTATAAAAATGGGACTATTTTACCTAAGAGGTAATGTATGTATGTTTCCAGTATGTTTATGCCAATTAGGGTAGAAAGTTAACCCTTTGAGTACTGAATTATTTGAAGATTTTTATGTCCATGGGACGGATTTGGATGGACGGATGACGAGTCGGACTCGTCCACCGTAACTTTGCCCAAGTAAGCAGATGAGTCCCAGACGTCAAACGTACCCAAAGGGTTAAATTGCAAATGGCATAGTCTACATATTTCGATAAGCAGTCATGATGTTTTAATGATAAAAAGTCCTGTTGATGTGTTATAATTACATGTTTCCTCTATTGCATAGAAAAGCAGTTCTGATATTCTTGCAATCTATATTTTGTGTATATAGAATCTTTCTATGGTTCAAAATTAATAACAAAGCCACATGAAAAATACTGCAAGTGTGAACAGCAACTGGGAAAATGTGGATAGCAGGAACATACTGTAGAAATATCAAAAATTTTGTGAAAAGAAATCGGGATTTCTACCTCATTTGTAGAAATGCAAACTTTTCTACAGAATTTTGCTTTCCATGGTTTGTTTACCCATGGCAAAATACTCTTGCAAGACAATGAATGAATATGAGATACAATAGCAGATATTACATCACCAAAAACAACATAAATCCTGGCAATATTAGCATTGTGAATTTCGAGATTGGCAAATTGTATGACTGTTTCGTAGGTTTTGAATAACATCTCTAACAACTACAGAAAACCCATACAAAAGTTGGCATCTTTGGCATTGCAGAGAAGAGGGGGGAAAAATATTTTACAATTTATAAACTTATTTTGTTATGCAATACACTTTCCTAAATTTAGTTTTTAATGACAATTTGCTGTATTGCATGAGTGCAGTGATCAGGAATTGTTAGGGAAATTCAGATTGTTTTGATTCTGGCCACCTTGAGTCAACTTACATTTGGAATGATCTCAAGAGGACATGCTTTGTGCTCTATTGCTGCTTTTCATTTCTTTGAAAGTACAGATTTTTAAAAATGTTATTAGGTTTTTTTTTTTTTTTTTAAATCTGTTCTATGTTACTGTCAACTTTTGGTTTACATGTGCGGGTTAAGTTCAGTATTGCAGAAAATATAGGAAACATGGAATTGCCAGCAAAACTAGTTATTCCGGAAATATCAATCTGTAATAATTAAGGCGAGTCGGAAATAGACTTAATTTTTTTACAAAACTTATAATAGAAAAAAAAAGATAAAAATGAGTTATACAAATTCATACTGTTTTCCATTTTAACACTTTATGTTGAAGTATACAGTTTTATACATAGTTTAATATGTATTTAGTAGTGGCTAAAATAAAAAATAAAAAAGGTAGCATATGTGGTACTGTGGTAGCATATCAACTATAGCCATTAGTTTCTCTTGCTTCTATTCTTTTTATTTTACCTAAATTAGAAATTAATATTGTTCTTTGCATTTTAAATATTTGGGTTTCTTTTAGGAGATGGGTTGCTAAATCTCTCGTTAAAGCTGGACTTTGCAGACGCTGTCTTGTTCAGGTAGGTGTTTTTTTGCAATTGCAATATGTAACTGCGAAATATTTTTTATACAACTTAATTTTTTTTTATTATTATTATTGTGCAATCCAACTATTTTGAAGTCTTGATATATTCTTAGCTGCTTTAGTAATTCCGTTCTGCTCTCAGCGTATGGCTCCGATACTTAAGTAGATATGCTTTCAGTGAAAATCCTTTGTGAACATAGTTGATTTTTAAACCTTCCTGTTAGGCTGGAAATATAGCTTTCAGCTCAAAGCGCGCCTTATTAAAAGTTTTTTTTTTTACCTAGAAATTAGTTTTGAGTTATTAGAACACCATGTTTTAACCAAATATAACGTTTTAGATTTTTTTCTTCAAAAAGATACAGAATACTTTTTTAATTAAACTATGTATAAATATATTAAGTTTTCTTTTGTTATTTCATGCACTATAGTGTTTTTTACAACACTTTTTTTTTTATAAAAGTCCTTAATACTTAGGCATGGAATTCATACAGGATGTATAAATCTAACATGTAAAAGGATCTTAAGGTTCATTACTTAAAGAATTTGTACCTTACTCCTTACTTAAGCAATTTAGTGCAATGAGTAGTATTACTTTGTTCACTTCCTCAAACTTTGATAGTAATTTTAATTTAAATGCAAATCTATTTTTGGTGACTATGAATCAAATATTTGTGCATAGTAATTTTTTCTGATGCTTACTTGCGTTTCCTAGCTCTCTTATGCCATCGGAATTGCTGAACCTCTGTCAATAACAGTATTGTCGTATGGAACATCAGAAAAAACCCAAAAAGAACTCTTAGAAATTGTGATGAAGAACTTCGACTTAAAGCCTGGAATAATAATCAAGTATGCATTACTTTGTATTACTTATGTTATGTTTGCTATTAATTAATATTGTAATGAGAAATGCAGGAGCACTAGAATTTTTTTTATACAAATGGAAATTTCATAACTGGATTTTGATGTCCTCTATCTTTTTCTCGTATATTAAAGCTAAAGCTCTACATCCTTATTTTTTGTTTCTTCACACAAAGTTTTTGCTATGCTATCGTACATAATTAAGCTTTCCTCTTTGTTGTGAAATAAGCTTCAGAGTGTTCATAGAACCGGGAAATCAAGGAAATGTCAGGGAGCTTTCTGATTCTGGAAAAAATTAGGGAAATGTTGGGAGAGTTTTTTAAAATTACATGAAATCGGGGAAATTTTCTTTGTTCTGAAGGCACATTTCCCTGTTCATCCATATCTTGGCGCCATTTTCCAGAAAAATTGTGGTGGTAATCGTCGAAATGTAAAGTTACGGAATAATTTAACTTTTCATTACCGCCTAAACTGTTTAAAAAAAAAATTAGCATATTATCCCTTTAGCATGCATGTTCTCTTTGATCGAGTGCCCCATGTGGAAAAGTTTAGGAAATTTGGAAGAAATTTTTTTTTTAAATCATGGAATTTTTTAGAAATAGATCAGGGAACTTTTTTTCCTGAATTTTCTAGCCACCCTGAATATTCATACTTTGTAATCTGAAAGGTCCTTTGTAAACTCTGATCCTAAGCAATCAGTTGATTCAGGATGATCCAATAGAGAATGCTTTTTTGCAGAATTAGCACTCTGGAAGTTTTCAAAACCATTTGGAACCAGCAATAATTTTCTAGTTCCAGTAATAATCCTGTATGTAGTTGTGCAATAGTTATGTTTTCCTTTTTTTTTTCTTTCTTTTTTTTAAGTAATACTGGTTTTTAGATGGTGTAATCTGGTTTAAAGATGAAACATAAATTTTTTATGATTGTATAGTGTATGAATTATTTGTCTTTACATTTTAACCTTCTAGTGTCTAACCCAGTGCTGTCTTTCTCTTTTAGGGAGTTGGGTTTGAAGAGACCCATCTATCTTCCAACCAGTGCATACGGGCACTTTGGACGTGAAGAATTCCCTTGGGAAAACCCCAAAAAATTGGTCCTTTGACGTAATTACAGTAGCATATAATACAAAAGATGTGTAAGCAAACCACAGTGGGTATGTCGGGTTACTGCCCCTAAGGTAACTGTAAATTAAATTCAATACCTTCATCGCAACAATGCCGACATTCTGCTGCAAATGTGTGGGGATCGAATGCATATTATCTCAACGAATAACACAAGCGGCAGGGTGCTAAATCGGAAGAACAATTTAAAAAAAAAAAAATTGATTTGGTTTTGTTTTGAAGAAAATGTTACCAGGCTGGTTTTGCAAAGATCTCTTTGACCACCAGAACTGGAAAGGGAAAGTATTAGCAACTTATATTTTCTAAATTGGATTAAAATTGAATAATTTTTTTTAGAATGTAAATAATTTGCATTTTTTTTTTTTTTTTTAAATAAGAAATTATTCTAAGAGAACTGCTAAGAATCACTTTCTATGTACCCGTTGGAACGTTGAAAGTGGCAAAAAGTAACATATTCTTCTGCTAAATCGTAAAACGAAATTTTGTGCTCATGGTTTCTGCTTGGAATATGGGTGACATGCTGTCTGTGAAAGTTCAAAATTAACTTCATCTTAAACAGTATTATTTTCTCTTTTTTTTTGTGATATTGCCCAATACGGCTGGGATGATAGTCTTGCAATGTGTGCTGAATCGGTTCTCTGGAAACATTGCAGAATCCCTAAGTCGTATCTTCCGTCAACCCTAAGTCGTCCTCTGCCTTGCCGCTGAACTGCAAACACATTTGTCTTGTGTTTATAAAAATTCCAGTGGAAAAGAGCACTTTTTTTAAACACTCGGGTTTGCTTACACACATCAGATTCTTCAAGTACTTAGTTTTTGTAGCAAATATTGATCTTCAATTGCAAATTTGTGATATTGTGAAGAGAACTCTTTTTAAAATTCAGTTTTGTTTTTTTTTCATCGAAATAAACTTCAATTATCAAATGTATAAAATATTTATATTGTAAATGATACACCCGATCGATTTGACCAACTTTGTCTTGGAACAATTATGTCTTGAATTGTGTGAATTTTTCTTTTGATTCTTTGCGTGCACATTGACTTTTGATGACTTCCTTTTTTCTTAATTTTACTATTAAGACTTGCCTGTAGTTTATTAAAATATCATTATAATCTTGGCTTTTTATATAAAGTTTTTTTACTGGTCGTGTACTACTTCACTTCATTGTTTTATTTCATCATCCATCGCTCATTAGAAAACTGGAAAGACAAGAGCATGTACTGTACTAAAAGGACTTGAAGTTTTTATGATCTGAATAAATAAAATTGCCTTCTGTGCGGAAAACCCTGTGATTTTTTTTTTGTAATTGTCTTCATCTAGAACCTGAATTTAATCACTGGACACGTGTTACATGGGGATTTGCCAGTAAAAAAGCCAATTATTTAATGCATGATCTAGATGAAATTAAAATGGGCAATTTTCTGCTGTACCAACAAGCTTTTTTTTACTATTCTGCTTATAATTATTAGCAAATTAGAATTAAAAGAATCTAAGAATTGTTGTCATTTTATTCAACACTAGTTGGTGTAAAATATTGAAAAAGTATTATTTTAACTAGTTAAATATACATTTATAAGCGAACTGTGCACTGGACATGTCCTTTTCCTGGTAGGTATAAATGTAAATTTGACCTAATTAAAGCAATTATTTTTCCATATACCTTTGTCACCAAGAATCTAAAAATTATGTTCGTATTTTTTATATTGCATCTTTATTTTATAATTCTAATTTGTATGAGCAGAAAAAAGAGCCATAATGTCCAATGTGTCAACCAGAGAATTGCCTAATTGTATTGTCACAATTGATTAGTCGGATTTCAACTGTTTTGGAAATGGGTTACTAATTGGGTATAGTAAAGAAAAATAAAAGTTTATTTACAAAAATTTATACAAGTGCAATATTGGCAGCACAATAAGTAAAACAAAAATGTTAATTGTTATTAGTTTCAATCTTGTCTGGTTTTTCTACTTCCACTTTGTACGTAAGCTGCTTCGCTGTCATCCAGCTGTACGAGTTATCAAAGTGCAGAACATCTGTAAAAGCAAATGTATATTTAGTAATAACATCAGCATTTAATAAAGTGAAAGCTTTAACTTTTTGGTAGTTGCAATTATCCATCAATTTACTTCCGTGCACCAAAATACCGGGTGAACTAATGTCCCCAATATGGCCACTAAGATTTCTAGATGCATCTCCACTGGATATTTTGATTTGGGTCTACGTCAAAAACTAAGTCTACTCTGGAAAGCCAGTGATGTTGGGAGACCTGCCTGCCTTAATAGCTATTGTTGTTGATACTGTTACTACGGAAATGCTATGCGAACATGGCTGGAAATTAACTCTGCCTGTCATAAGCTTAAAAACCTAATTTAAAAAAAAAACTTAATTGCATATTTTGATGCTTTTGTTTTTGTCCAATACAATTGGATATTTATTGTTGCATAGGTTTGTATCTAAGAACTTGAGCCATTCAATGAAAAAAAGATTTTTTTCTTCTACGGATTCACTCGGGGCACTCTTCACGCGGAGGAATCGGCAACTCGAGATGTTTAGCAGCATTTTTGTTTCGGTTCGTGGATGCGGGCCCGCTTCAAAGGAACTTAGTCATTGCATCGAATTTTCGCATTAAACCTAGTGGTGAGTGGGAGTCGCCTCTCGAGTGCAAAGGGTTAAAATGTCAACAGGAATTATTTAACCTTTAACTGCTGTGATTTGGTGGTTTGATCTTTTTGACGCAAGGGCAACACGTGGTTCATACTGCTCCAAAAAAAATTGGTGAAGATCACTTTCAAATTTCAAAAACAAAAAATTCGAAAAATTAATTTAAAAGTCAAAGATAAAATATTTTAAGGGATTGGAAGCATTCTACAAAAACTGACTCGCGGTCTGTCAGACCGCATACAGCAGTTAAATATTAATTAGATATATTTTATCTAATTTTTCTTCTGCTTTTTAACTTTCCGTTAATATATCGGCCTCTCCCAACTGGAGACATAGGGTTCAATTGGTTGTTTTTCAGATTATCTGGCGTCGTCAGCAACACGAGGGCTAACATTCGTCATTAGACAAGCCAAAATACATTTACAAACACCCATGCCTAACACGGGACTCGAACCCGCAACCTTGCGGTTTAGATTGTTGGTTGTATTCAGATTATCTGGTGCCGTCAGCAACACGAGGGCTATAATGCGCCGAAACATTCGTCATTAGACAAGCCAACATACATTTACAAACACCCATACCTACACGGGACTCGAACCCGCAACCTCACGGTATAGAAGCTAGCACGCTAACCACTATACCGTTTGGTCGGCCCTCGCGGTTTAGAAGCCACCACGCTAATATTTGATTCGAACACTGTATATTGTTGGATAATGCAACAATTCTGATCCAAGTTAAAATACCCCAAATCCAATTTTCTTAATTTTTTCTGTTTCGCACTTGTAATATGAAAAGTTAAATGTTCTTCTTAAAATTAATTGTTATACAATTATTGGTTTCTCTGAATGAGAAAACGATTATTTTCAAGATCTAGTCAGAAAATTAAAAAATGAAATGGCGCATTTAAATTTATGATTGGCATATTGATAAATTTTGAATGCACTGTATGTTCTTTTAATTAAGATTTACTCCTATTTGTAACACAGGAAAAAATTTGATAACTAAAGCATTGTTGACCGGCAGTTTTACCGAGAATTCATCTCGTGTCACTGGCTATTATTTTGTAATTGGCCAGGTTTGGGCCCTCGCAATTTTCAAAGTTGTTGTTAAATTGAACACTGGGTTCTTTTTGTAAAATTTTTAATTACGTTTTGAACACAAACTTTAACTGATTTTAAGTAGCAGTCGTTAAACAACTAAATTTTGGAAAGAAAAAGAGTAAAATTAAGGTGAATTACATTTTGGTTGATTTTTTGTTGTGTGATTTTGGACTTTAGAAAATGGTTAGTATCAGTAAACTTGCAGACTAAAGACGAAAATCCTTTGGTCAAACATTGTCAATATAACTCTTGGGCACCCTCTCCAAAATTTTGTATAGGGCCACGGAAACATGATGTGCTTTGGGCCCCGATGGATGCAAGTCAGACCTTAAACAGCGTCCTGAGAAAACAATTGTGATGGGTAAAAAAAAAGCGCACCAAATGTACTCGTGGCCGGTGTCGGCAACGTTTGTTACATGAGTTAACTCGTGATCTGTCAACAGTTTGTTAAGAGAAGATTATATCGACTGAATTCTACTGCCTTTTGACTCAATAAGCGATTTGTTATATAACTTGTTAAATGCTAGGGAGAAAAAAGTATTTTCTTATCTGATATGTTTGGACAAGTATAACATATCTTAAATGATTTGTTTCAGCTTATAAATATCAAGAGTTTTATTAAACAAATGAACAGGATTTATCACTTGGTTTAATGAACGAAGCATTATCCATTTCAATTGCGATATCGGAAGGACATCACATTGTGTTTACTTACAAAAGATGTCGCCGTAATGTTAATTGAAGTTGCATACTGAAAACCACTAACGCATAATTGCGTGAAACCAAATCAATAAAAAAAATTGCGGCCACACATTAGTGCAATATAAATTAAAAATAAAATAACGCCAACAATTACAAAAAGCAATACAATTATTTTTTATGTGGATACATATAAATTAAATTGCCGAGAATAGGGCACCATCTATAGGAAAAAAAATCATGGTTTTCTTTCAAACTGAAATATTCTGGCGTGATTTAAAAAAATTAATGCAACGTTGTTGTTGGTTCGTCGTTATCAAGTGGTTCATTCTTTTCAAAAGTTGGAACATTTCTACTTCTGCGCACTCAAGAACATCTGAGATGATCGAGTCACTAATTCTAAATCGTTACGATATTGCAATGCGATGCTCCTGCTGCATCCTAGAAACATTTTTATGCTGTCTGGGACTATTTTGAGTAATTGAATCTAATCGAGCGTTCCATCCTTCATAAGTTGAAAGAAATGATATTTCTCTTGTAGAATTTTGTGTCATCAAAACAGTTTCTGAAATCCATGTGGAATTTAAAGAAACTTCTGAAACATGTTTGTCTGCTGGCTGCTTTTGTTGATCACAAGGGTTTGAAAGATAGGTACACGAACTTCCAACCCCAAGCCAAATGGCTCGTATTCATGAACTTCAAACCCTTAGCCAAAATGCTTCGTATACAAGAACTTCCAACCCCAAGACAAATATTTCGAAACTCGCCACATTATGAATGGACTTCAAACCTGGACTTGAACTTTTTACGAACGGGTGCCATACTGAATTGTATTATTTCTTAGTCAATTCGGAGGATGTTATATGTAAGTAAATCATTAATTTATCATCGGGAACTCCTTCATTTGTACACATAGCGAAAAAATATATAGATTTTTTTATTTTTTTTTTACTTATAAAGAGTTCGCGCGGTCCTTAAATGTTCTTAAGAATTACTCATTTTTGATAGGTCTTTATAGAAGGGCCCTTAAAATCATTTTTCATTGAATGTCTTTAATTTTAGATAGTTACTTTTTCTATTGTGTCGATCAATTTAATTTCAGTCACCCATTTCTACCGATTTGGTCCCAGCTTTTATTATTAGAGCAGTTTTGTGCTTTGTTTTCAAAAGGGTTGCTTGGAATCGTTGATTTCCAGCAACCAAGACAAGGCATTTCCTTTTTACTTCAACTGTTGTTTACTGCACTGTTGTTGATAGATTAGAATTGCAAATTGTGATGGTGTCTGTTAAGTTCTAGTGTGTTGCATGTGCATTTTAACGTATGTTGAAAGATTATACGAAAAGTAACTCGATTTATTTAATATATTTCCAGGTTGCAAGGATTAATCGTACAATGTACGATTTGTGAACACTTAGTACAGTTTTACAAATACCTCATTAAATTTACGAATTTTGCTTACCGGTTAAACATATTTGCAGCCATTAAAAACTAAAGTAATCTTAACCCAATCACCTTTATAATTTTTGCTTTTTCGCAACCTTTGTTACACTATATTGATATCGGGACAAGAATCTCCGCACGATTTTTTTTTTTTTTTTTTTTTTAATAATTTGTTAATCAACATGCCATTTTGCGAGAATATCGCGTATACAGTGGGTAAAAAAAGTCTCTGTACGGAAGCCAAAGTTACAAATAAATTAGCATAATTTCTAATCTTTTATTTCATATTTTCAGTATATACTGAAATATGTTTAGTTTGATTCTTTAAAATAAGTTTATAATAAATGTATGTTTTTACAAAACGCAGGAAGTATTTAAATTGAAATATTTAGAAGATGTTGCTAAGTGCTATGCAAAAAAAGTTTCCATACGCCATATAAAAATTTATTCAGACGTCTTCCACAACAGACTTGCAGTAAATTTTCAAAACTGAAGTGCGCCGACCAAACGGTATAGTGGTTCGCGTGCTGGCTTCTAGACCGCGAGGTTGAGGGTTCAAGTCCCGTGTTAGGCATGGGTGTTTGTAAATGTATGTTGGCTTGTCTAATGACGAATGATTCGGCTCATTATAGCCCTCGTGTTGCTGACGGCGCCAGATAATCTGAATACAACCAACCAAAACTGAAGTGCAAGCAACTGTCTTGAAGACATGATAGCAGCAATTGTTTAACTTTAGCTTGTTACTGAATGTCTTAATACGGAGTTCCTAAACCTATTTGTGAGTTGGTGATTCAGTTATGAAATGTTGGTTTATCTATGAACAAAATTGTCGATATCTTTAATATATTGAAGTCTACAGTACAATATATTATTGAAAGACACCGTGAGATTAAAACTTTTGAGGATAGAGTTTGATCCGGAAGATCTTCAAATCTAAAACGCTTGCATAAAAGAAATATCCTAGTGTAAGGTTCAATATAATCCTCGAATAAGTGCACCTCAAGTCGCACATGTGGCTTAAGATTTGATAAAAACATTGAAGGCAAACCCCAATTGACAATTAATGTTCACTGGTTAAGACATTTTACTTTGGAATTTCAAGATACACGTATCTATGCTTATTTCCTTCTTCTTAACTTATATTACCGACAGCATCTGCTCTCATACACCCCCAAACCATAACGCCTCGTTTACCGTGTTTGACATTTCAACATAAATTATGAGTTAACATTTGTTAATTTCGTTTTCTCCTGACCACAACTCGATTATCTGACCCTTGAATATTTAATTATAATCCATCACTAAAAAAGACTTTGCAAAATTAAGGCGCTTTTTTCTGTTATTTATGTACTTATATAAGGCTTCTCACGGGTTGCAAGTCCATTCAGACCCCCTTTTTTAATAACATTTCTCCCCGTTTGTGATGTCATTTCAATGTTTTTATCAATTTTTAAGCCATGTGCGACTTAAGGTGCACTTATTCGAGGACTACCTTGAACCTTACTATACGACATTTCCTTTATACAAGCGTTTTAGCTTCGAAGATTTTCTGGATCGATCTCTCTCCTCAAAAGTTTGAAGCTCATCGGTGTCTTTCAATAATATACTGTAGTATAGACTTCAATATATTAAATATTTCGTCAATTTTTTTCATAGATAATCCATCATTTCCTAACTGAATCGCCAACTCACGAATAGATTTAGGAACTCCATTTTAAGACAATCAGCTACAAGATAAAATGAAACAATTGTTGCTATCATGTCTTCATGACAACTGCGTACACTTCAGTTTTGAAAATTTACTGCAAGTCTGTTGTAGAAGACGTCAGAATTAATTTTCATATTGAAAAACTTTTTGAAAACGGAATTGAAAAACGGAAACTTTTTTTGCATAGCACTTAGCAACACCTCCTAAATATTTCAATTTAAATACTTGCTGCGTATTGTAAAAACAGACATTTATTATAAACTTATTTTAAAGAATCAAATTAAACATATTTCTATAGTTACTGAAGATATGAAGTAAAAGATTAGAAATTATGCTAATTTATTTGTAATTCTGGCTTCCGTACGGAGACTTTTTTTTACCCACTGTATCTAATGTGATCAGATTTTTCTATCTCCAAAAACTTCATCAGTAATTAGTTTTCTCAATTAACGAAGTTATGAAGACATTTTTGTTTTGTTTAGAAGGACTTTGGCCGGATTTTGTAAAGGGAAAGCGGGACATTCGGTCAACGGTATAGCAAGGTGAAAATCGGGACTCGTGGGCGCCCCCAGGAGGGAGCAAGGAAGTGCATTTGCTTTTTTTTTTGCCCCTGGCCTTTTGAAAAATTTAGAAAATGTGGGAAAAGATGTAAATTCCAAGATAAAAAAAAGCACATATGCCGTTTATACTTTTAAGTTACAATGATTTTCTATTAATTTAGTCTTTTGTTTCTCTCCTATGTCGTTTTTTATAGCAACTTGCATGACGATTTTCTGGCGCTTGTTGTCTATGATTATTAGAGACTGATGAGTAGAAGTACTTATTCCTTTTACTTTATAATCATTTCCTGTGTAGCTCTTAAAATTCTAGACAAATATTTTGTTTTTTAAGTCATCAGATATATTATCTTGAAATCTATTTTTAGAATTCAATTGAACATATTCCAATACTGCCTTTGTGTTTCATTTTGAATTTTTTTTTTTTTTCTTCATTATATCCGAAACTTGGAGGAAATAAAAAAAAAAATCTCTTCTGTGTTTTTGCATCTTCGAGTTCCTCTATTCTAAACACTGTTTCTTGAATGATGTGAGATCTAGTTGGGTGATAAAAAAAATCGTTAAAAATATATATTTTAATATTTTTACTATTTTTCCCCCTCTTTAACAGGGTTGCGCTTTCAAAATATATAATATGAATTTTAACTGTTCTCAAAGAGAATAATTTATAATGCATAATTATTAATTGATATGTCTAAAAAAATTCATGATTTTGATAAAAAATCTAGTCTTCACCCCCTTGCAAATATTCGTGGGGGCGCCCATGTCGGGACTGTCCTGCCAACATCGGGACGTCTAGTCACATTAAGTTTAAGTCCAATATAAGAATTATCACTGAACTGGTAGTTTTTTTTTCTATATGAATGATGAAAATATAAAAACGGTTAACAACACCAATCCACATCAGTAATAATAGTGTAATTGAAAATTGTGCGATGTTCCACATCGCTAGTTTTTAAGGATGTTTTCTCATAATATGATGAAATAATGCAAAATGTGGCTTTTGGAGTACGTTTAAGTCCTTCCCATGAAACTTCACTTTGCCATTACGAACTACTTCTACGTTCAAATTATCTCTACTAATCAGAAAAGAAAAAAACCTCAATACATACATGTGCCTGCTTTCTTGCATATCAGCTCATTTTCTTCAGGAACCACTTGGCAGTCCACGTTCTCCACGGGGATGACCTCTTCCAGTTTAGACGATTTTCCGCCTTTCCTGAAGAATAACCCAAATCGGATGTTGTACTCTTTGGTCATAAAGACCCATTTCAAGACCAACCCGGAGGTCGCAACATCGACCGGTACTTGAAAGACTCCTCGTTGGGGGACAGTGACGGTCTTCATGGAGGGGTCGTCTGTTTTGTCACAGTTCTGTGTTAGGTAGTAAGATGGGTTGATCTTGGACTTCCAGTTGATCTGTGAAAAAAAAAAAAAAGAAAAAAAAAAAAAAATAGCGATTAACTTTTTGTTTAAGGAATAGAAAAATATAGGGTAGTTATGGTAAAAGATTTATAAAAATTAATCTTATTAGAATACAGATATCAAATAATATATAAAATTTGCGACTTTTAATGATTAAAATCTTCCCTTCTAAAGGTTAATGAAATATGCCAATTTGGCGTTTAATTAATAAACAAAAATGACCCCAAGCTGTCGTGTTTGGTAATAATTGAGATGAGAAATTTCAATACGAACTTCTCATTGGAAGCACTTTTAAGGTCAATACGTGACCAGTAATATAAGCAATAAAGTTAAATACGTGAAAGAAATCATTCCATTATTCTTTTTGTAATTTAATTCCTCGAATATCAATAAAATATTTTTCACTCGGAACTTCATTTTTTAAAAAGTGTAAAGAAATAAGCTCTTGGCATCGTATCCTACTCAAGGCTGATTAACACCTTGCCAGTGATTGGCGTGTGAATTAGTAAGTTGATTAGAAGGCCCTTGACATGTGTTGGCTGGAATTCCAGTTTATCAAGGCTCTCTTTTTAGACAATGCCAGCAATTAAAACAATATGTGTACTATGAGGAATTAACGCCATAAGTCGGTGGCAACGGGAAAAAGTTGACGCACTACCAAACAGAAAATATCGACCTATTGGTGCCGGAAGCTGCCACTAGCAAATAGCTCGGAAGTTACAAATTGGCAATAACTGGTATGAAGCACGGTCAGTTTGCACGTGATTATAAAGTCATACGGGTTAGAACTGCTTTTGTGCCACCTAATCAAACGAAATATGTTTTTTTTTTTCCGAATGACAAAAGTAATAAATTTCACCAAGAGGAATTAATCTTACCAGTTTGGTACATTTGGGATTGCCATCTGGATCGGTACGCTTTCCCCCCAGAAAAGCAGGTACCAATTTTGGGTCCATGTTTTTCATCAATTCATCCTGCCACTCATCTACAGCAAAGAAAATATACATATTTAATTTCAAATATGAATCTAGTTCCAGAAATCAAAACGGAAGTCATATGTAGAATCGTTCGTTCTTACCTGTTCTGTATATTTTTATTTTGCTCAGCGTGACTGAGTTTAGGAAGGGTTTGAAAATGTTGAAAACCCAAGTAAAGTAGGAGGGAACTGAAAAATAATACAGAATTAATTGAATTTAAATTAATTCTAGTTACATCAAACACAGGTATTGATACACTGGTATTTGTGAAATGCAGGGTGTTTCCAAATTAGTTGGGTAATGGAGTTCAAAAATAGCTGTATAACTCTTAATAATTAGGCATTATAAACCATTATCCCCCCCCCCCCCCAACTAATTCATGTTCACCATGCTACATGTTATTATGTATGCAAAATAGAATGAAACCAAGATCGCGTGCTCCTACCTTGGAACATTCTTTTCAGGGCGGTCACAAAATTCAGGAAAAAAAGTTCACAAATAATTCCCTAATTTTACGAAAACTTTTTTCCGAATTTCCCCAATTTTTCAAAATGTGTAGAAACCCTGATCAAACAGAACATGTATGCTAAAGAGATAAAACGTAGTAGCTTTTTTTGCGGTCGCTGGGGATCGATCGTGGGACCTTTGATTTTCCAGCAAGATACTTTATCCACTAAACAAAAAAGATCTTTGGTGTTTAGGAGTTGTATCTGTTATTTGTACACGGAGACCACCAAAGAGATAAAATGTCAATTTTTCTAAAAATAGTTTTGATGTTAAAGAAAACTTTAAATTATTCCGTAACATTAAACTTCTAACGATTATCACGTCAAATCTCCGGGTAAATGGCGCCAAAATACCGAAGAACAGGAAAACATGCCTGAAAATGTCCCTGATTTCCAGGTTTTCTAGGTTCTGAGGACATTCTGCAAAACGCTTCTTCTGAATGCGTCTTCTGTACTGATCGCTAATTGCAGCTTATGGACATTGCATGATTTGTTATTGTCTTAAAGTCGAAGAACACTTGAGTTGCTGACATAGATCATTGTGTTGTTAGCAACTCTCTCTCAAACTGGTTCGGACATGTGTTTGTAACCAAGGGCAATCTATTACGCAGCATTAGATAGAGGGAACAGTGTGCCAGCTTTTCAAGAAGTTACAGTTATGGTGCCAGTACACTCTCCCACTCGCCCTGGCTCGTCTTGTCTCGGCGATAGTGTACCGGTATCATTAGAGATCAGTGATCTTCGGTCGTAAGATTAAAGAGTTCATATATAAGTGGAATATACATATTTTCTGAATTGAATAAAATAAAATTTTATTAATATTTTATTGTTTGTGGTGGCGTTCTATAGTAACTCCCATTCATTCTTAATTTTTTTAAAATCTTTATTTTGAAAACTGACTTTTATTTTTCAAAGGTTTACATTTACAATATCATAAAAAAATTCTCTTACCGTTGACAAGATAGGCCTTTTTCAAAGTTTCTGGATAGTTGTCTTGATACATTGTGATAAGTTGAATTCCAGCATTGATAACTGAAATAAATGATATTCGAATAAATTTATTTGTTCTAGGTTTTCATTTGAACAATATGCCATTTAATATTTAATTGATGGTTAATGGAAGCAATCTTTCTTTTTTATTTCAACTTTGAAACCATAATGAAATATAGAAATAGAAACTTATGAATATGAAAAGGAACAAAAAGTAAAAATTGGCGTCTCGAGATACTCTGAACTTTTTCATCCAAAGATATATTGATAGCTGGGTATTCGATATGGATAAATTACCGGAACAAAAAATATTGCCAACTTTTTTAATCGGATGATATTTTGACAATGATGAATTAACAAAACTATAGCCAAACTGATTTGCTTGGTGAAAAATTTGGCAATAATATTAAATGTCAATGTAAGTTTTCTTTAAAAATGTTTCTATCTTACAGATACATAGATGATACGATTTTGAATGAAATATCATCAAAGCAACTATATAAAAGCTGAAAATGAATTAATAAAAAAAAAAAACTATTGCCAGGGCAACCATTAGCAACTTTAAAAAAAAGAAAGAGAAAAAAAAATTCTAATTTTCGAGATTCCAAACCCTTGCACATATCTGAATATTTTTAGGATTCAATTACCTAACAGAGCAGACAACTTTCAAGTTTCATTAAAATCGATTCAGTAGTTCAGACTGATGAAAGGAGCAATCATTTTCATACCTACTCACAAAATTTCAGCGTTTTATAGAAAGTAGTTTCTAAATACACTGGACTTAAAAATTGTAACATAGCGAGTATAAGGAATGATCCTTACTATTATAGTTTTTTTTTCCCCCTTTTTTTTCCCCCTTCAGATTATCTGGCGCCGTCAGCAACACGAGGACTATAACGCGCCGCGAAACTTCAAATTGTTATTTTTTAGTGTGCTCTCCCTTTAGCCGTTTACTAGAAGAAAAAAAAAAAAAAACGCCAAATTGCAGCTAAAAGCAAATTGCTGCCAAACTGCAGACAACCATCAAACCAAGCAAAACAGACATTCCTATACCAAACTGTTTATACAGCTGTTATAGCAACCCTATAAGAAACCGTAAACATTTAGGCTTGGAGATATATATATGCTTCATTTTAACGCGCCAACATCTTGGTTTGGCGCAAGACTGGTACCTGGCTAACGGAAGAGTCGGGGGTATTCATTTATGTACACACTCTATTTCTTTAACACATAATTATTATTCGACACATTTGATTGATAAATGTAACCCGTATGATTACATACCTGATTTATCGTAAAACTTTTTTAAAGAGAAATCTTGGAAATCTAATATGAATGTGCTCTTCATGTCAACGGTTTCGCCTTTCTGTAAGATATAGAAAACGAAAATTAATTTATAATGTATACTTGCATAACACAGTTCAGTTTGAGAGTGTGCGGTAAATATCGCCAAGCGAATTTGGCACCATTTTGTAAAACGATAAGTGTTCCACTTTTTTTGACGAGCATGCGTAACAGCGATTTTATGGCAGCCTCAGTTTTCCTCCACAAACATGTACCTTTATTAACTGAATTTTTTGTGTATAATGAGCATATTAAGTCTAGTTTTATTGTTTATATTCATATTTTTTATTTTTTCACAGTTATCGCTTAGTATAAAAGACCATTTTTTTTATTTCTGCGATTTAGTGCATTTTGAATCACCCGCCATCTTGTTTATTTTGAATCAGCTTCCATCGCCTCCATCTTGTGGATTTGAAATCAGCCGCCATATTGAATTGGCGATGTTTTAACCATTACGCCAACTTTTCAAAAGTGCGCCAATCCCATACACGTAGACTAAGAATTTACCTTCAGTTTTATAAGATGTAATAACTTAGTAACTAAAGTGAAGTGTGCTTTTCTTTGCGGGCGCCAGGACCTTTGCACACGAGACCACCACATAGCCCCTCCCCAGTTAGTCGCAAAGGGACTAACGAATGAGTTGCCTGCTCGTGAGTTGAGCACGTGGGGCAGTGAGTCGCCCGAATGTCCGGCAGTGAGTCACCGTATGTTTGCTTGCTATTTGGCGAAAAGTCGCCAAAGATGCCGAGATGATATTGTGGAAGTCGTGCAGTATTTTCAGAAGGTGCCGATAGATGGCAGCATAATTCAGTTGTCCGATAGTCACCATCAATTATGTGAAGTGTGATTTTCTTTTCGGGGGCCGGGGATCGATCGTGCGACCTTTGCTTTTTCAGCGGATACTTTATCCCCCAGACAAAAAAAGATATCTGATGTCTAGAGGTTGTATTTGTTTTTTATGCGCGAGATCACCAAAGTTCCTATTTGACAGTGATATATCATTTTATATTTTTGGCATTTTGTCAGCCAACATTTGGAGGAATATTTTTCTTTCCACTCGATCGTTGCCACTGTTGTGACCTACGTCGTTAAACTCCAAAATTAGGACTTACTTACATTTAAAAATTAAAAGCCATGGATAATCATTTTAAGTTTTAGATACATTATAGTAATTTTAAAAGTACACTTTTAAAAGAAATAGCAACACATTTCTGTACCTTTTTCTTTTCTTGCATTAAATTTATATCATGTTCCAAAAAGTACGTGAGAAGTTTCATCATATCCGTAATCCGCAATGAATACACAAAACCTAAAAAAAAAAATAATAATCAGTCCTTATAGTTATGGGCTCTAGTTTTTATAATGAAGTTTATATTTATTACACAATCAATCTTTTTTTCACTATATTCTCATTAAAATATAATATATTCTATACATTCTATAGAACTATATTCTAATTAAAAATGAAGTTTCACTTTCTATTTTTTGCACGACTTGCACCGATTCGCATAGAAATAGCGTTCTGTTAATTGTATAAATTTTTTTACGAAAAAACATCGTTTCCTGTGTTGCTTTTCAGCAATTGTTACATTTTAGCAATGTGGTAGAAAATGTAATAGAACTATCACCCCACAAAGCTTAGCAGTTTGGCCAAAAATGTTTAAAAAAAAAAAAAATACTTTAGAAGATATTTAAAGTGAAGTCTCATGACAGTGATAATTTATAATCCGATTTTTAACCACATTAAAAAAATTTCATCATTAATACTAAACTAAAACTGAATTAATATTTAAAACTATAGAAATTATTGATAATGGACGATTCCCGCACTTTTTAATTTTATTAATTCAATTCAAAAATTTTGGAAAAAACCATAAACAGAAAATTTGTGCTCAATGCGCTTTTTTTTTCTTCTTCCTTTTCTCCCCCCCCCCCCCCTTTTTTTTTTTTTTTTTTTTTTTTTTGAATTTGAAATCAAAGTTACGTTGTTAGACGTTGGCAAGAAAACGATTCACTCGGCTCGAATTGAATGTGACGTCAAGGCTTCCCAAACATCTTGGCTTGAAATGCGGCAGCGTAAACCAGTTTTGCAAGTTTCTCGCAAATCGCGACAACCTGTACGGGATATGGCAATGATCTACCAACGCTAACTATTTTGCAGAAGCCTCACGATAACCATAGAAACTGAAGGAAGCTTTGACGTCACAGCTATAGTTGAGTGTTTTGATCGGACTGGTTTTATCTCGGTTTTGGAACATTTTCTTTTCTTAATATTTAAATAACTAATTTTTTTAAAGAACTTTTGTTTAAATATTTGGAATCAGAAATTCTTCATAAATATAAACTAATTTCGCTCGTTTTTAAAAAATGCCGGAATCGTCCATTACTTAATAAATAAATAGCAAAAAAGTTTCAAAGTGAAGAGTATCTATTTAAAAATAAGTATGCTTATTCAATATATATATATTTACATTTCCTACCTTTGTAATCACAAATGCCCACCATGAACAACCTTACTGGGCTATTTTCCTTGTCAAAACCCAAAAACGCCGTAATCGGGTGTTTGGTATACACCTATTACAAAAGAAAAATAAGCTTAATTTAAAATGAAAATCAAAATAATTTTTTTTTATTTCCTGATATACTTCCCCACCATTTATTAAAATATGTTTATTCATTGTTTTAATACTTAGACAATTATTACATCAATTAAATTATTGTAATTAAAGTAGAATCTATAATAAATTAAATACAAAGGACAATGAAATCCCCCGACCTGCCTCTCATCAGGGGATTCGACAGGCCGAGGACCTCAAAGGAAATGTTTTTGAATGGATAGTCGGCACAAATCTCAACACCAATATAAGCCCTAAGCCATAAAATAAGCTTAATTTAAAATGAAAATCAAAATAATTTTTTTTTATTTCCTGTTATACTTCCCCACCATTTATTAAAATATGTTTATTCATTGTTTTAATACTTAGACAATTATTACATCAATTAAATTATTGTAATTAAAGTAGAATCTATAATAAATTAAATACAAAGGACAATGAAATCCCGACCTGCCTCTCATCAGGGGATTCGACAGGCCGAGGACCTCAAAGGAAATGTTTTTGAATGGATAGTCGGCACAAATCTCAACACCAATATAAGCCCTAAGCCATCAAATAAGCTTAATTTAAAATAAAAATCAAAATAATTTTTTTTTTATTTCCTGTTATACTTCCCCACCATTTATTAAAATATGTTTATTCATTGTTTTAATACTTAGACAATTATTACATCAATTAAATTATTGTAATTAAAGTAGAATCTGTAATACATTAAATACAAAGGACAATGAAATCCCGACCTGCCTCTCATCAGGGGATTCGACAGGCCGAGGACCTCAAAGGAAATGTTTTTGAATGGATAGTCGGCACAAATCTCAACACCAATATAAGCCCTAAGCCATAAAATAAGCTTAATTTAAAATGAAAATCAAAATAATTTTTTTTTATTTCCTGATATACTTCCCCACCATTTATTAAAATATGTTTATTCATTGTTTTAATACTTAGACAATTATTACATCAATTAAATTATTGTAATTAAAGTAGAATCTGTAATACATTAAACACAAAGGACAATGAAATCCCGACCTGCCTCTCATCAGGGGATTCGACAGGCCGAGGACCTCAAAGGAAGTGTTTTTGAATGGATAGTCGGCACAAATCTCAACACCAATATAAGCCCTAAGCCATAAAATAAGGTTAATACAAAATAAATATCAAAATAATTTTTTCATTTCCTGATATACTACCCCACCATTTATTAAAATATGTTTATTCATTGTTTTAAAACTTAAGACAAAAATTATTGCTTATAAATATCAAAATTTATGGATTTCGCATATTGTTGAGGAAATTATGTTTAATGGAATCCGCGTGAAGAGTTTTGAAATCTCTATCCCTGTACAGTTAAAAAATAACAAAGACGCTTTGGATTAATCACAATGGATTTGTAAATGACATTTTGTTAATCCATACTCCAATATTAGCTAGAATATTGCAGCTTGCCTTATTAAATTGGGGGGATTCATACACATTAAACAGAACACATGTACAAATTGGGAATCCGATAGAACACTTTGAAGGAATTAAAAGGAAAACATAATTCCTAATTATCCTCTTAAAATATATTTAATTTATTCTCCTACCATAAACCTATTATTTAAAGGAATCATATCAAGAAAGGTGGTTAAAATATGTTTTGATATTGACAATGGACAATTCCCGTATTTTTTTTAAAACGAGTGAAATTAGTTTATATTTATGAGGAATTTCTTTCTGATTCCAAATATTTAAACAGTTCTTTAAAAAAATTAGTTATTTAAATATTAAGAAAAGAAAATGCCCCAAAACCAAGCCAAAACCAGTCCGATCAAAACACTCAACAAAATCTGTGACGTCAAGAGAGCCTTCCGTTTCTATAGTTATAGTGAGGTTTCTGCCAAATAGTTGGCATTGATTTGGTGGATCATTGCCATATCCCGTACAGGTTGGCGTGATTTGCGAGAAACTTGCAAAACTGGTTTCCGCTGCTGCAATGCAAGCCAAGATGTTTAGGATTTCTAGACATCACATTCAATTCGAACCAAATGAATCGTTTTCTCGCCAACGTCTAACAGGGGAACTTGGATTGAAAATTAAAAAAAAAAAGCGTTTTGAGCAGAAATCTTTGTGTTTATGGCCTTTTCGAAACATTTAGAATTGAATAAAAAAAAATAATTAAAAAAAAAATTAAAAAAAATGCGAAAATTGTCCATTGTCACTTTTTTAAAACCCCACACTCCAGTTACCTTTTAAGTGCTATTATTCTTATTTTGTTAGTACTTTTGTGAATTTGAATAGAGTATTCTAGATTTCAGTCTCTTCTATCAATAATTCATTTTCAAGATCAGTTTTATGTATATAGCATAACATGTCGAATTTGTACTTACTTCAGGATGTTCATAATCTGTTAAAATGGAATTAGCACCAATTCTCTTCCGAAATGCATGGTTCTGAAAAAATATATAGATATTTAATACTTGTAACAATTTAAAACATACTGTATGCGCAATACTTTTCTTTTATCAGGCAAACATCATAAAGAAGGAAATCAAGTTACGGTTAAGATTTACTGTACCATAGCCCCCCCCCCCCCCCCCACTCACCTTGGCAATTTTTCAAAAAAATCGCCAAACTGAAACTGACGTCAAAAGCCGTGTCGCCAAATCCAAAATGGCGTCAAAGCACGCCGTGTTGCCAAATCCAAACGGTCACTAGGATTAGCGGAAATCCTTGGAGAAGGGGTTGCCTCATTCAGACAGTTGCCAGGGGAGACCGTACAGTAAATCTTAATCCAAGTTACTTCCCATCTCATTTGTGAAACTAATCAACTGGAAATTCTTAGAAAAAGAAAAATGCATACATATTTTTGTTACTTTTTTCTATTAACTTCAATTTTATGTTTGTTTATCTCTCGATGGGAGCGGAATCTGTGGAGGAATAATTAATACCCTTGCCCTCATCCAATCGGGCTGAAACTTGGCAGATAGGTTCGATGTTAATGACAATGCATTCTAATAAATTTTGAGACTGTTACTGTCACTAAAAGGTTCTCTTTTACGGAATACTAATAAACCATCTTGCCGTCAACCAATCATGTTAAATTGCCATTGAACCGATCATTGTTGAAACTCTTTCCTGTTGCCAAAACTTTTTTTAATAAATAAATAATAAAATTACTTTAATCAGAATAAATAACATTTGGATGTGTAAGCATAAATCGGCGTTCATTTTTAATAAATAAATATTGAAACGTAGTTTTCCGCCCATTTTGCTGATAGAAATGTTTTTGACATCGGCGCTGTGTTAATGAATGTAAACATTGACAATGCACATAAAGGATTTTTTTTAAAAACTCTGATTTTATGGGTTATAATATTAGCTAATTTTTTTCCCCTCTGAAAATCGTTACACATTTTATTACATGTCGTTGTCACGTTCATAGTGTTGCGTGGATGGGTTTGAAAGACTTGAACCCAAAGCAGATCAAAACTTGCAGAAATTTATCCCGATATAACTCTTCGCAGATTCTTTTACAACTCCAGAACTTCTCGTTCTAGTAGACTCAATACAACTCTTTACACAACAATAGAGCACAAACAGCAGTTGAAAAACTTGATACACAACTGCTAAAATCGCTGCAAAAGACAATGTAATACAGTTCGCTTTTGGAACTACTCGGAATGCTCACTGAGAGACAACTAACTCAGTAACTCAACTAACTCAACCGCTCTCTTGGCCGGCCTTATATTGGAAAGGCGAATCTTCGTGAATCTTCTAGAGAAGATAGAAATTTGGAGAACTGTCCAGATCGTAGTCAAAATGCCCTATACAGGTACATAGGAACCGAAAGTGTTACCAAATGGTCGCCAATCTTGGCGACATTTGGCGATTTCTCGCCAAATTTGGTGAACAAAATTAGTCGCCAAAACCGTTGCCAACTTGGCTCTATCTCTCCAACTTGGCGAGATTGCCATTAACCATAATGTTAAATGGCCTGCTCCTTGTAAAACTCCTTTACCAGCATGATCCCTGTAGAACTCGTTTTCAGGCATTAAAAGACGCATTGCAGGAAAGCGAAGTAAAGTCACTTGCACTGCCTTATGCGAAATGTGGATAAATTTCCCTTTTTACATAATTAATACTGCGAAATATTTACAAATATACAGAAATTCGTAAAAATAGTGTATATTCCTCACATTAAGTATTTCAATTTTTATTTTTGTACATAATGCGGACAAATAGTAATTATTTGAACTCCTGTACAAAGAATGCATTTTTATGTCCTTTCATACTCATGCATTTATGCATCTTCATATCAAAGTGCATATATTTTACACACCCATGTTTGGGAACATATGTTTAATGCTTATTAATTTCATATCTACTAATGTAATATATCAATTAATAGTTTCCTATTTGATATTAATATTTTTAAGACATGAGAACATCGAGAGAGCCGGGAGGTACTTTAATCAATTCATTTTGAATTCACTCTAAATCAGCGTTAGTCACTACGCGGCCCGCGGGTCACATCCGGCCCACGATAACTTTTTCTGCGGTCCGCTGACAGCAAAGAAGATCACAAATCAGCTTTCTTTGTAAGTTTTTGTTTTTTTTACATAATTTTAATTTGTTCAAAATAGTATGTGTTTAGTACATGTAACAGCGTTTTTCATTACGTGTTAAGAAGGAAATTACATGAGGAAACTTTCTGCAAGGTGGTTTTCATCAAGAATAAATATAGAAATAAGTTAAATGATGCTCATTTGAATGATTTATTAAGATCAAACAGACATCGACTCTATCATAGAAGAAACTGAACGATTTCTACCGTGAATTTCTCATACTGATATCGGCTAAAACGGTGTAATCTGGAATTATGGTTTAAATACCTTATTTAAAAGATAAGACAGTTCAGATAGTCAGGTTGCAAAAAAAGATTACCTTCTTTTTTAGACTTTGATTTACGCAATGAAGCATTTTTTTTTTTTATTATTATTCTTTGGGGGAGAAGAAAGAAAAAAAATCAATTACCAATTGTAAAAAAAAAAATCAATATATTTTTTCTGTTTTCATATATTGTTGAATCTAAAGTAATTAAAGATATATATTGACATATTCGGTATAAATCGGCAGGCAGCGGGAATCTCTAACGTTAAGTCATACGGTCCGCTTCTAAAAAGTTGGCGGCGAACACTGCTCTAAATAAAACGAAATGTTTTTCCTAAACAATGAAAAGAACGATTGAAAGAACGGAACCTATGCCTTTCTCAACGTAAGGTTGTTTGTATAGGTTGCCCTTGTTTACGAAACCCGTTGTTGTGACAGAAGAAGAGCAAAGGGTAATGGACTTCTTTACAATAAACGTGATAGGAGGTCAAGAATTCCGCAGGAATCAAGCGACATGAAAAAAAGCGAAACCTGAATGCATCGTCATCGATTACAAGCTCATTTTCAAGAGGCCTCTGCATTCCACACAACCTCGTTTTTTTTTGTTTTTTTTTAGGGAATGTTATTGTATGTATATTGACATTTATTCATCACGGTAAAGCTTTGAAATGCTTTTGACAAAGTCTCGCTCACTGAATTATATTACCCTTAAAAATGTTCCTGATACACAGGATCTTTTAGAAAAGAAAGAAGAGACAATTGATATGTTGAATAGACAGGTACGGAATTTTAAATACACCGGTTTGATTGATGGGAGTGACTTCCATGACGGATGTACATGGTTTATCGATGCGATCCAATTTCATTTCGACCGATTTGTCAATAAACAAAATTGGTCAATAATGGGGTACTTAAAACACGTCTGTGTGTCTTACTTAACCACTGCATTCTACAATAGTGATTTTTGTTTGCACTAGCCAGTAACCGAATAATAGGGATCTTTTTCAAGAGGAAACGCTTTCCATTATGTTCATGTTTTATAAATATTTGTTGGTGCTTTTCAACATTGTAAATAATTTAGCAAACTGGCGAATTTAAAAATTCACACCGGTCTATCGTATAATTTATCATCGTTTCAACATTTACCACTCATTGTTTCGCAGTTATGCAATTTCAACGTTAGGTAGCTCTTTTTGAAAGACCCTGCATATGCATTTACTTTATGCAATTTTGACATAGGTAAATTTATTGAACGAAATTGTTTATTGATAAAAACAAGCATTTATAAAACGAAAAAACTATTGTAAAGTAATACTAATTTTTGAAACTAATGTACAAGCTCCAACAAGATGAAAATAATACAAAATTGACGAATATAAACGTTAACTACTGAATGAGCTAAATGGAATAAGCTCTCAATGTTACCATTTACAGATTCTAAATTACCATAAATAAACAAAATTGAAAATTAAATTTGTTTAATTAATTAGCTAAATAAATAAAGACAAATAAACAGTTTGGAACAAAATAATTACCCTAACAAAAAAACATCTCAACAATTCTAAAACTAATAGAAAAATTCCAATGTCAACAATAATAACTTAGTGTAGTGTTCACCGAATCAAACTAACGAGTTTTGTTAGTTAAGAGGATAGTGATCTTCGTGTTGAAATACTGCATAAACAACGTACCTGTACAAATGATAGTAAGATCTTTTTATGTTATAATAATCATAATTTTGAAGTAAATGATTATAGTATTAAATTTTCATTTAAAGCATTAGCTCGGACGTATTCTCAACAAAGTAAAAATTTTAAGGAAGTAATAAAAATGAGAGAGTGAAAATCGTGACATAGCCTACCTCTCGAATCATCTTCTCAGCCTTAATTAAGTCAAAATCTCGAGCTGAAAAGAAAAGTAAAATAATGAGTAACCATGAACTGATGATGAAGTAATTTTTATTACTATTACCTAAATGCTCGTTAATAGTACGGAAAAAAGCATGGTGTACTGGGATGAAGATTAGTAATCGACAAAAAACAAATTACTAAAAGATTAAAAAAGGATTCTGACATAAGCATTTGGAAATGGTATTTTGTAATGAATCTATGAGACTCGTTAGTGGATGCTGGAGATCAAATAGAGTATAATAAGAAATATAAGACAATATAATCAAATGTTTACTTTTTAACTGGTAACTTGGAGACATTTTTGGTGACAAAATCAATTGTCAATTTCGGCGCCGAACAGACAGAAGGACTTGGCTTTAAATAAGTTTAGCTATACACTATTGCAAAAGCTAAAAATTATTATTTTTAAAACAGTTTTAATTTAAATTGAATCGATGTGGGAGCACACACGTTCATTTATTTTGGTTCACGGGACCCGAAAGTGTAATTGTTATTTGCAGATCGGTAAATGTTGGAAATTACAGTTGGCATTGTTTCCCGCACACCGTTTCTCGACTATTAAGCCTTTTGCAAATTTTTATGTGGATTTCGATAGAGTCGATGTGAAGAATACCTTAAAAAGGCATATCCAGAATGACTCTACAAAATCGATGAAGTTGTTTTTTGACAGTTGGTGACGATCCCAAATTTTTCAGATGCAGGTATCTTCTCCGTATGCGCGATTTTGACGAAAACCTTTTCATCACATCTCATGGTTACAATTGACTTGTATACCAAATTGGAATATAGTAGCACATTCCGATCTAGAATTATGCTGTTTATGTATATACAGCCAAACATACGGATCAAATTCCAACAAATCCTTTTTTTGAAATTTAGGACTTTTCAGGTGATCACAAAAGAAAGTAAAAAAAAAAAAAAAAAAAAAAAAAATGACGCTAGATATTGTATCCTGATGCGCATTATCTTATACTACGCATCGTCTTATTACAACTAATAAGGTTTAAGATAATCTCTGATAAATGATAACTTAACATAAATTAAAATAATATAAGTTTGAAAAGCGATTTGTAAAAATAATATTTAATAAAAACAACTTGCACAAAAAAAAAAATCACCTTTAAGCCATCTTAGCAGGAACTGGTCGTCATGGCATGGTTCTAATATATCCTCAACATTCGTTCGAAACTAAAAAAGACACAAAAAATACAAGTTCAACACGTAAATAATAATATAGAACCAAACTTATGAAATTACAGAAGGAACTGGAAACACAGTCTGTGCGATACAGTCGAATAATTTTGCCATAACATAAATCCATAATTATAGGTATTAGACTGCAAAATATTATCTTTCATTTCCTGCGTTAAGAACTGATTGCTATAGAAGGTGAAAGCAAGAGGTTTTTGCCTCACTTCCTTGCACACACTCTCAAAATTGGCAAATTATCCACTTCTATCCTGGTTTAACTACGTTGATTGTCAGTAGGAAAGGGTTGGTGTTTTAATTTTCTTGGGTGACAGTTCATGATGGACTAGCAAAATACCCGTGCTGCTCTAAAAAGTTTTACCAAGTGAATTTTAACAACCAAAAGGCATTCATGGGATGTTTGACATTCTTCGTTTGGAACGTTAAATGGCATCTTAATGATCGTTATTCGAGATCGAAAAAGCTTACTTTTTCTATGCTTGCCCTTGTTGACTTATGTATTGAATGTAGAGTTGTGACTATATTAGAAGTGGGACGTTGGGATATTCTGTATTTGGAACTTCTTAAATTTAGTGAATCCAAGCTCGGGATAGCTTACTTTATCTATATATGTGCTTGTTGACATTTGTTCTGAATTTTAGAATTGTGGTTATATGGGTCTGGGGGACTCAAAATTCTAAAATCTTTATTTTTAGAATTATTTTTTTGAAATTTTTCATGCAGTAATGTATGATGATTTGAAATTTAAAAAACTATTTTAAGTTTTCAAATTTATTTATTTTGTTTATTTTTTTAAATTCAAAAAATTAATATTTTGATATTTCTTAAATTCGATAAATCTAAAAACCTTTTTTAAAAAATCACTTCATTTTTACATAAAATTACTTCTTATAATTCATGTAAAAAAAATTCCGCGATTTTTCAATAAAGTAATTTGAAAAAATATTTTGTGTAAAAACTGTATAAAATCCATAGTATGCTAAACTCCAAAAACTTTAAAAAAAGTTAATTAAAAAAACATAATTCATGAAAACAAATTAAAGATATATATGTGAAAAATAATTGTGGAAAGTTTCATAAATTTATAACAAATAGTTCCTAAATTATATCAATTTAAACTTAAAAAGAGATAAAAGCCATTTCTGAGAAAAACAGTTTCGAAGTTTCAAGATACCATGTCTGAGATACAGTTGACTTGTAACGAAAACGTAAATATTTCAAGTTCTACTAAAGATAGAAATAAAATTTGTATGCCATTTTGTTTAAAAATATTTGTATTATTTTTTACAATAAATATATATATATATATATATATATATATATTTCTTTTTAGAATTTTAAAAAATGTTGAGTCTTGGACCTCCTTATATGGGAAGTGGGGGAATAATGAGTGTGGACGGACGGTGAGAGCTTTGGTTTTTATATAGAAGAAAAAACATTACTTGTTTACTAACAGGTATGCATGTAAGAAAGCAGGGGTGGGGCACAATTGAACGAGACGTGTAATTTTTAAATGTGAAAGCTCAATTCCCACTTTTAGCAAGAAATAGCACCGCAGTTGAACTCTCTTGCTGACGTGATACGGAATCAACAACAGTTCTTAGAAACATAAGGTTGGTTGGTTAGGGTTTTATGGCACAAGAGCTACACAAGGGCTATATTGCGCATACATAAGGAAACTGTTTTTAACTTATAAAGTAAGTTATGCCAGTTACGGATTTGTTTTTATTATAAGAGTAAATAGTTGCCTAGTATATTTGCTTAGCATTTTAACATCACCTACTAGTGTCAACAGATTGCAAAATTATTCTGTTGTGTGGAATACAGGAAGCAATTTTAAATGAAAAAAAAAACAAAAAAAAAAAAAACATGTAAACACAACAAAAAATAATAGACAAATAAACAACAGATTACGGGTTAGTGGAATCTGGCGAGTAGAACCATGCAAAGAAGTTCTGGAGAGGATTTCATACTTGAGTGGTAATTATTATTGACAATGAGTTTAAATCTCTTGTTTACTTTTTTCCAACTAATGCAATGTTGTTGAAATAAACTTGTTTAATCTTCCTCTAAGAAAGCGATTCTGTCATATTTAATGTTTTATCAGGAAGCATTGGTGGCGTGAAAACAGATTCCCAAATATTTTAATTTCTCATTGTACAAAAACAATAATGTTGGACTCAATGGTTATAATCAGAATAAATAAAAGATATTTGGTTGCGAGTGCATGAATTTACATTCATTTTTAATGAATAAATTTTGAAAAGTAGTTTACAGCGTATTTTGCTGATAGAAGAGTTTTTAATATTTAAAATTAGATGTGACTGAATATGTTCGTGAAGAGCTTAAGGAATTATTATAAATCTACCCAACATAATAGACTAAAAACTAAAATTATAAAGTAAAATAAATGGTTTTATTGTGCCTCACTATGCCCAACCTTAACACTAATTTTGGAAAATTCGCTTTGAACTTGCTATTTGAACTAAAAAAAATGCTCACAAATAGTGCTTAGTTTAAACAAACTTGAAGTTTAGAAACATGACAATCATTTTTTTAAAAAAATCTTAAATTATGTTTTATCACATGGTTTAAGAAATGTTTATTGTAGGAATATTTAAAAAATAGTACACGTCGGTCTCTCTGTGATTTATGTTATCCAGACAAAAATGAAAAATCATATAAGAATATAAACAAATATATATATTTTAAATAGAGCTGTTTTTTTTTTTTTTTTTTAACATTTCTTAATTTTTTTAATTTAAAATTTTTTAATTAATAAATAAAATGTTTAACGGAAAGCGGGAAAAATGAACATAATTAGATAATATACACATAGAAGGTTTTTTTTATTGTTTTTCTTTAGATACGAAAAATTCTAATTCAAACAAAATCCAATTTACAAGCTTGATGATTAAGAATTATTTGATTGTTATAAAATCTACTAATGTTTAAATCTACATAACAAGATTCTCAGATCATCCAGATCTTAATGTATAAAATTCAATAAAAAATACTTCTTAAAAAATACGTTAAGCACACTCATAGATAATAATAATAATAAAAAATAAAAAAACGTCCAGAGATTGTCTTTTGAACACTTAAGATCACTTAACAACGATAAGAACACTTAAGATCAAGTTAGAAAAAAGAACAATGCCCGGGGAAAGAGTATTTACTAACACTCGGTTCTGCATCTATTATGAGAATAAAATAATCGATGTTTTCCTGGTGTAGCAATCATCGATAGTTACAATTGACAGATAATAAATCAAACATGGACGTAGACCTTTACTTGGGAATCGTTTTATCACGTATCTCCTAAATAATTCTATTTTGGACAGTAGTTTCTTTTTCTTATAAATACTTTTTATCTTTGATATATTATTGCATATACTATTCAGGTAGAGCCGATCACAAAAAGTTTAATTCTATTTTTTAGAATTTTCATAACGAATCAATTTTATTAATTTTATTTTTATATTGCGATATATTGTTAAATGTAATGTAGATAAAAAAAGAAACAGTGGAACTGTATTGATTTTAGTTAAAGTTGATACCAGACAGACGGAATATTTGACAATAATGTTTTAGTAATTATTGCGACTAAATCAAAACCTTTACTGCGACTAGATTAAGATTACCTGCCATGTGGAACATTAGAAAATATGGCTGATTGAAATAACATTTAAAATTTTAGTATTAAATATGAAACTTATCGAGAAAAGTTCTACTATATAGCCTATATATCAAAAACTACTTACTAGTAATAAAAAAACCGTAATATTAAGATCATCATACAAATGTAGTGGAACGCATTTCTACAGCGTTCATTCTTCATTACACCTCTAAATAAATTAACTTAAAGTAGTTTATCACAAGCTTTACTGATGCAGATATTACCGACAAAACACGATATCCCCACTTAAACATTCTATATTCGAAAGAAACTCTTTTTGAATGGTTTTGAATGGATATGTGCGTTATTTAAAAAATTCATTATTTTATGCATTTCAACAAATTCCAACCTTATTTCACCCAAAATACATTATGTTTCCCCCTGTAAAATCTATAAAAATAGCAGACTAACAAATGTCGCAGGGAGATGATAAAAACGGAGATTTGATCAAATCCCTAAGGTTAGATGATCAATTCACGGAAAATGTTAAAATTACAACTCTGCGGGGTGATTTCCATAAAGAAAGTAAGTGATTTGATCAAATCTCTTAGCTGTTTTAGTGAAAAGATGAAATAATATTATTTAAATATTAAAAGTATTTATTTAGTAAACCATGCATTATTAAATATAGAAGAGGTAATACAACTATAGTAATTGAAACACAAATTATTTATTCGAAACTAATTAACAAAAGAAATAGGTACTATGTAATAGGTAAAAGAAAAGAATAGAACCGCTGATATTTTTGAAAACAAAGCGGATATTTTTGGTGAAATTTGAAACATTTTTAATGAATGTAATTAATAAATACTAATGTTCATTCATTTTTATTAAAACACGCTGTTGATTTGTGGCATTTCGAGTTACAACGTAAGTTTTTTTTTTTTTTTACATGCACACCTTTTTGGTTTAGTTTGTATTTTGGATTGTTCACAGGAACACTTCTTGAATCCTTATCCTCCAAAGAAGGATAATTTTCCTGCAATTTCACGCAGACTTAGATAAGTTTGTGGTAGTGTTTAGGTAAATGTTGCAATATTTATTTGAACAGTTAAGGGATTTGATCAAATAATTTACTTTCTTTAGGGAAATCATCCCACAGAGTTGAAATTTTAACATCTTTCGTGAATTGATCCTCTGTCTTATAGACTGAGAGGAGATTGCAAGTTTACTTACTCCATTGAACATTATTCTGAATTTTTGATAGAATATGGAGAAAAGTTAGTAGATTATTAACCCACTGGTCTGCCGTGGCCAAAATGGCCGAAACTAGTCAAAAATAGACTTAGAATGACTTGAGCTAAATCAGATTGCCAAATATGTCATAACTTGCCAGAAAGTGAACACATTTTTTTTTTGTGGTAACCCATAGCACTTACATTTCAATGACTTCCTCATTGAAATGTAAGTGCTGTGGGTGGACGCAGACGATTTCTGATCTTTGACTGGGAAAACTTGCACATTTTAAAAGTAAGCCAAATTGGCGACATCAGTTACGTCATCAGTGACGTAATATTTATTGCCAACTTGACTCACTTTTAATAGATGCAAGTAGACTGTCGTTAGATATCTGAATCGTCTGCAAACATCTTAACTGTAAAAAAAAAAGAGCGATGGATTATCACATAAAAAAGAATGCTCATTAGGTGGCAAGTTATAGCATATTTGGCAATAGGATTTAATTCAACTCGCTCAAGGTCGATTTTCGTCTAGTTTCGGCCAATTTCGCCACGGCAGACCTGTGGAATCGTAATCTACTTACTTTTCTTCACATTTTCATAAAAATTCAGAATGATGTTCGATGAAGTAACTAAACTTGCTGTCGCCTCTCGGATTATTAGAGACTTAATAAAATCTCCGTTTTCATCATTTCCCTGCGACATAAATAAAAAGTTCAAAACATTGGTCAGTTTACACAACCTTTAGTATTTTCTCATCCTAATTTCGCAGATGTTGCAATTGTTATTCACACAAATTTTCAAGTGACACTGTAATATAAATGCTGCCCTAAATTTAACTTACCTCTTTGAGAATTATTGTCCGCTGTTGCTCTTGTTTGTGGGAATCGTTCTTTCCGTTGATTGAGGTCATGTTCAAAATGTTAATACCGCTGAAATAATAATATAAAATCAAACGTGGGAAAGTGTAACTTTTTGATTTAGTTTATTTCTGAAAGAACAATCATCGATAGTTGCAATTGACAGATAATAAATCAAAAATAGAAGTAGACCTTTACTTGCGAATCGTTTTATCACGTATCTCCAAAATAATTCTGTTTTGGAAGGTAGGTTTTTTTTTTCTTTTCTTTTTTTCTTATAAATACTTTTTATCTTCAATATCTTTGATATATTATTGCATATACTATTCAGAGAGAGACGATCACAAAGAGTATAATTATTTTAGAATTTTCATAACGAATCAAAAACATTTAACGCCATTAATTTGTTTCTATTTTTTGATATATTGTTAAATGTAGAGTAGATAAAAAAAAACAAAAAAACACTGGAACTGTATTGATTTTAGTTAAAGTTTATACCAGAGAGACAGAGAATATTTGATAACAATGTTTTAGTAATATATTGCGACTAAATTAAAACCTTTACTGCAACTAAATCAAAAATTTTACTTCGACTAGATTAAGATTACCTACCATATAGAACATTAGAAAATATAGCTGATTGAAATTATTCATTTAAACTTTTGGCATTAAATCTGTAACTTATCGAGAAAAGTTCTACCCCTACCCCTAGTTTTTAATAAATGTGTGACTTCAAGGAATCTTATTTGGCATAAAATGTTCCCTTTCTCTGAGTTAACTTGATGGTTCTTAATGATTAATATTTTCAATAAACAAAATTTTATTTTTTAAACTTAGTATTTTAAATTATAGTTTTGTGACCAGCTTGGATAGAAACTTAAAATCGCAGTATTAAAGTAATATTATCACTCAAATTTATTAACACACGATATTTGCTTTTGCACAAAATATTATACGTATTTAACTGTATGTAATTCAAAGAGTTTTTAAATTTTTACGAGCTGTTAAGTATAATTTGTTTTAGAATCTCATAAAAATAATCTTTTGAAATAGCAATAAACTATGGCAAAATAAAAATTAATGCAAAAGAAAGCCTTTTGAATCTATTTGCTAAAAAAAGGGAAGGGGGGGGGGAATTAGTGGCTAGGTATACGCAGTTTAAATGTATAGAATTTTTTTATTTTTATTTCTAACAACTTTGCTTCATGTTTTATTCCAAGAGACTGATGAATTTATAACTTTAATTGAAATGAAATACATTACCCCGTCGTTATATCGGGCCTCAATATATTGCGCATTCGGATATATCGCGCTTTTACTATGTCTCCCATTTTTTCCGGATTTTACATTTTTACATTTCATCATATCGCTGGAAATATCGCGCAGTATGCTTTTTTTCCGACAAGCGCGATAAATCGAGGGGCTATTGTACCTGCCTCTCGGTAAAAGCATTAAAACTGTTACTGGACTAATTTTCTACATTTAATCAATGTGTTATTTTTCTGCAAAAGACAAAAATAAAAAAACTGATTAAATGTTTTTTTTTTTTTTTTTTTTTTTTTTTTATTGAAGAAAATGTTTTACAACCATTAATTGAAAAAGTGGACTTGGTAAGGAAAGGAGAAGGGGGGGGGGGGACAATACCGTTTTTTATACTTTAAAAGCATTGTTTTATATTAAGGCTAAGAGTAAAATAAACTTTTCTTATTCACAATCACTCAGAAACTGCCATATTAATGGATATAAAATTAAAGAATGATATTTTGTTTCTTCTAAGATTATAAATAAAATAAATTAAAACTAAAGGAAAGCGCTTGATTGACAGTGGAACGTTTTGAACAAAAGATGAGGATAGTTTTGTTTGCAGAAGATCGAACACTCTCGAAGTCTTAAAATACGAAAGTTATTAGTATAAACGGCTAAGAAAGTTTAAAGGGTTTGACCTACACTCGGAGGTTGTTGAACTCTGTTCAGGATTTTCATTAACACCAATATAAACTGGTTTGTTTGGTGATGGGTAGTGAGACTAGCTCTAATTGATCCTTTGTGTTAAATGTTTCCTTTCTTGAGAACTGCTTTATAAATAAAATGAACAGTAAAATCTGTTGACTTTAAAAATTAAACCTTAGACAAAATAAAATATGCTGCGATTGGAATAAATAAAAATTTTATCATGCCACTTAGAAAATAGGTTAGTAAAATTTTTAATAGCCTGCAAATACTTACTAATGAGTTTTAGGATAAAAAACAATGAGAAAGAAAATAAAAGAAATTGCATAAGTGAGGAGCAAAAAAATTAGAAAAGGGTAATTTTATTCTTTTACAAATTCGACTTTTGTCATTATTGCTTGATAAATTTGTTGTTGTCATGCTTTCATATTCTATTGGGTTTTCTCCCATTCAAGACGTAAATGTGGGGTAGTTATCCCTTGAAAGTCTTCCCGGAAAGCATTTTCTTCTTGACACTTGGACTATTCAGGGCTCTATTTAGAAAACCAATTACTATAGGCACAATATAGTAGACGGGACCCCCATCGACGATTGTTGATGTTATTTAAACATTAATGACAATTTCGATTAAATAATTGTTTAAATATTATTTTCATAATTTAAAAGAGTTATTAAAATATATGTTCATATTTTATGACAATGATCAAGTGCGTTGAACGGAATATTGATATTTACATCATAATTCAGAATATTTCCCCAAAATTCAATTCCTCAAATTAGGGCCACAAAATTCAAGGGCCCTAGGCACGGGCCCTACGGGCCTTATGGGAAGTAAGGCCCTGGGAATACTTTCAGGAGTCCAATAGGTGCTGGAACAATAAAACCCTAAGATTTTATGAGGGAAAATGTTTAATACAATTAGCCATTCTCTTGCAAACTTATTTAAATTTTGACTTCAAAGTTACCAAAAGTAAACTAATTAACAATAAATGCATCGAAACTTTAAAAGTAATAATCTACTAAAAGATATTATCTTGAGATGTTAATATCACACTAGTATTTTACTATCTCTGAATCTTTTAAATCATGAAATTCAACAGGATAAAAAAAAAAAACACTAGATTACACATTTTGATTAATACAAAAGAAATTATTATTCCCTACAGAATAAATTACAACTTGTTTGCATTAAATTTGATTGTGTAATTGAACGAACCGTCATAATTTTTTCAGTGATACAATACAATGAATCATATAATAAAAATGAATGAAAAAATATTGTTTTAAAACAAAGTACAATGGAAAGATAAAACATTTCGGTAATGATTGTTTGGTCTAGTAAGATAAAGACAGCGTTTGTAAAACTTACAAAAAAGTTCTACGGTTTTATGACATGATTCAAAGGAACAATAAACAGATAGATACTAAACAAACTGCATTTTTTAAGAATTTTTCAAAAATATATATAAAAAAATCTTTGTTTAATAAAAAGTAATTTCGTTGTCTTAAACTGCCTTTTTGACTTGTGAACAACTGGGGGGAGGGGGGGGGGGTTCTGTACCAAATATAATAATAGACAAAAAAACCAAAAAAAAAAACCCTTCATTTATAAATATTTTTGTGTCAAAAATTTATCTTACGTATGAGATACTATTTATATGTCTTTGAGATAATTTTCTTTTTTAAATATTGTGTTTATTTATTAAAAAAAAAAAAAAAAAAATCATAATAATTTATGTTTGCGTATTTTTTCAAAGTGAAAGCGTTCTGTAATACACAATTACATAAAGAAAATAATGTCTTCTCAAAATTTTGTTGGGTAAACTAGAACAAAATTAAAAAAAAATCTCAAAGTTAAAATATTGAAATTTTTGCACTTTTTTTAATGCTATCTTTACGATAAATGCCATATTTTAAAACAGAATTTAAAAAATATTTTGTGAAGAGAAAATGTTTTAAACTATATAAATTAAATGCTTCAAAAATTTAAATAGCCAATAGTCAGTGATTCTGGAGATATATCGCCGACCAAACGGTATAGTGGTCAGCGTGCTAGCTTCTAGACCGCGAGGTTGCGGGTTCGAGTCCCGTGTTGGCATGGGTGTTTGTAAATGTATGTTGGCTTGTCTAATGACGAATGTTTCGGCGCATTATAGCCCTCGTGTTGCTGACGGCGCCAAATAATCTGAATACAACCAACCAACAACTGGAGATATATCGATTTGAATTTTCAACATCTGTGAAAAATACCAGTACTTGAAAAACGCACTTTAAGTAGACGTTTCAATGCATTACGCCTATTAGTGATGTTTAAATAACAGGTAATTTCGTGGTGTTCTAACCAGCGGAAGAATAAGGTAAAAACATCGTTCTTTTACAGAATGTATTAACTATTTTTTTTTTTTTTTTTTTTTTTAAATGTGTGATTTTTGACGAAGTTTCCTCGGTATTGGACCCTCTTAAAGATTTGGCAAATTATAGAGTGGCGTTTGTTAATTAACTTAATTGGCGTTTATTTCCCGAGAAGTAAGAAAAGCTTTTGAATGGTGTATTTGTTTAATAATGTTAAACACACAAATATGAACAAAACTAAAGCCAACTTTTTTCTAGACTTTTAAGTTAACAAATGATTTCTGAGTCTAAAGCGGTAAATTAGAAGCAAGAGATAATGCATAGTTTATCACTTTAGAAAACGGTAAATAATTCTAGAATTAATATTGACTATTGGATTCAGAAGACGCATACTGAGGAACATAATTTTCGAAAATATATGCAAGTTAATAAATAATAACTCAATTAAACAAGTAATGATTTAATTTGAAAGGTTGAGAATAAATAAAACATCCTAATATTAGAATGATTTTGGTGCGTGTCCAGACTTCAATGAATTTGATACGGTACTTCCGTGTTAAATCATCGACCTTTTTGTCTTAACGGAAATATCTCCAAATAGTTAACTTTCTTTCCCTGTTGCAAATTTTTTTTTGTAAATCTGAAAAAACTATTTATTGAAAATAATTTTATATCATCATCATCATTCTCATTGAATAAAAAATAGTTTATCGATTTTGGTCTAGTAAATTTAACATTGTAAAAAAATAATTTCCGGTAATTAAACTGTGTTGATAATGTTTTTAAACTTTCTAAAAATACTAATTTAAATTCAAAGAGTAAAGTAGGTGGCTAATCCTATAATTCTAGTGCCTGACCGTCTATGAAAATTTCGTCAATATTGGAGGGTTTGACACGTATGACCTCATCGTATCATACGAATTAAGCCATCGACCTTTTTTTTGTAAAAAAAAAAGAAAGAAAAAAAGATCGCCAAACATAATCGACCAAACGTACAAACTAAAATATTATCGTCGATCTTTTAAACAAATCAACATAGTATATGAGATTATTTGAAATTCTATATCAATTTAATAAAATTACAAAAACCATTAACAAAAAAAAAATTTAGTAGTTCGGTTTTCTCTTGATCTTTATATTAAATCTATGCAAGAATGACTTTTTGGCCAAGCACCCAATAAGTAAAAAAAAAATATTTTGGCAATAGGAAAAATTTGACGAGATTTTCGTTACGACAATAGGTCGACGGTTTAATACGTAAGAACCCAAACCTTGTAAAATATAAAAACCATTAAGGTTAAAAGAAACACAAGTGCATGAAGAATACCTACCTCCATTTCAAGGGAGCCATGTTCACATCACCGGAATCAGTTATTAAAGTTTCCATTTTAGCTAATTCCAAATGAAGTCAATTCCTAAATATCAGCACACATATATGAACGTAATCTTTCAGAAGAGTCCTAAAAGTGATAT